>PVJD01004513.1:0-134978 GCA_004026545.1 Mormoops blainvillei
GGTAGTCATCAAGGGCCTTTCTGGCCTGTACCCTGTAATACTGTTAATTGGCTGAAAAGTGGAAAATATATAATTAATGTTTTCTAGGTAACCTGGCTTTTGTTGATTTTGTATATTCTTGAGCTGATGGTGCTAGAATTTAAACAAGAACTTCATCTAAATAGCAGAAAAGACCAATGCTGTGACTGCTTTTTAAGAAGTAGATGTGTGCAAAACAGGCTATTTAAAAATATATATATAGTAGCATAAGCATACATATACTTAGCTCATTGGTGTTAGGTTATACATGAGGGCATTTAAATTTGGTAAAACTTTCTGTTCCAAGTTTAAGAAAGGCAACAATGTTTTGAAATTAAGCTAAGTAGGTTGAAATAGCTAGCATAAGGAAGAGATAATCTGATAGAATTTTAGAACTGGAAGGAGCCTGAGAAGTCCTGGTACACGTTTAGCCCTTTTGTTTTGCCCATGAGGAAACTGAGGCTCCAGGAAGGGAGGAGACTTTTTTAAGTTCATAGCTGAGCTGGATCACTGCACTGCCAAGCCACTGCTTTCCCACTTCAGTGCTGTCAGTTCCTCAAAGCTTCAGGGAATTTTGTGGGTATGTGTGTGTATGTGTGTGTATGTGTGTGTATAAGACTTGCATGAGGGGAGCCGAATACCTTTCTGGATTCAATTTGAGGCATGCAGTTCTCTTGCTGACTAATGGCCCATCATGGTTTTTGGGAAAATATTGCTTAAAATCTTAGTTTCTCTAACCTCACAGTTGAATGGATAGTATATTTTTCAAAGCTTTACATTTCATTTGATGTTGCACAAATGTATTTTTATTGGCTCTTTCAATGAAAGGTTTTTAACCCAGGGTCCACAGATGCAATCCAGGGAGTCCTTGAACTTGGGGGAAAAATTGCATCTCTGTTTTCACTATAACTCAAACTGAGATTTAACATTTCACTCAATTATGAGAATAGGCAACAAACAGACTTGCTGCTAGATTTGTTATTTACTGCATTAATACAGACTATATATATTATTGTATCACAATTTAAAACTGTCTTGATAACTAAGTATAATTGACTTCACGTATAATCCTTTGTATTTTACATTATGCACTTAAAAACATTTTTCTTAGAAAGGCTCAGCAGGCTTTACCAGACTGCTAATGGGATCCTTGGGACAAAAACTGGTTAAAAACCTTGAAAATGAAGGCTTATAAATATGACTGAAAATGAAATATTTAGTGGAAACTGACCAAGGGCTACATAAAGGTCAGGGAGTACCTACTTTTTTCCCTTTGGATGGTATAGCTATCTATCCAATAAGACAAAGGGAACTGTCGCTTAAAGAGTTTATAGTCTTTATTTTTTAAACAAGCAGCTCCTTATTTCTAGATGCTCTTTTTGTTTTAACCTTGGCACTTTGCCTTGACTCCCCTTTCCCTTGGTAGTAATAAGAAACCTTAAAATATACCCTATCACTTCCCATTTTCTCATCTTCCTCTGTAATTTGGGCCTAAAGACATCAAACACTAGTATCCTTTATAGACTAAAAAGGCCTTTGAAATTCCTTCCTTCCTTCCTTCCTTCCTTCCCTCCTTCCTTCCTTCCTTCCCTCCTTTTTTTTTTTTTTTTTTTTAATAAAACACAATCTTTACCGTCGTTAAGTGTCACTTGGTGTGTGGGGTGATTCAAAGAGCTCAGATCTGTTGGCGTGGATGGAGTGTCTAATCCTGTAGGCTATTAAGGGTCACTGGCTTTGGGTTGCTATATATTCCTTTACTAACTTTAGCCTTGTTTGGGGTGTGTGGCTGTCTGTATGGTTTCTCGTCTGGCTTGCTCAGATTTATTTGTTTCTCTCTTTAACACACCAAGACTCAGACCTCCATTAGGACTATTCATTTTTGGTTGTGTTTCCTCATATGACCAATATTTGGGGATGTTTTATGTAAACAAAAATAAAACCAGGTTGATTTAGGTCCCAGCAACTTTACCAAACATGCTTTATGCAAACGATAAAGCACGTACACAGAAAACTCCCCAAACCCTGAAAACACTAGTTGCTATATTTGAGGGAGACTCGTGTTGCCACATTCGGGTTGTGGTTTTGTCCCCACTGTGCAGGGACCGGCAGTGGCCTCCCTGAAGTGAGCGTGAGGGGCTACAGGCTGGCTTTTGAGTGGAGACCACGGTAGCTTTATGGACTTCGCTGGTATGGGAGAAAAAGGTATTTTTAACTTCTTTCCATTTAATTAAAGGTTTTTCCTGGGGTCTGTTTTATAAAAAGAAAGGTGAGGGTAAGAATAATTCGTTATTAGTTCTTATTGGATGTATTGTCACCTTCATCTTTTGGAAAATAAAATAATGAAAGCAGAAAGTGCTTCATATTTCTTAGTTTTGTGTAAATAGGCTATTTTCAACGACTATCTCAACTACCTCATATGATCATTTTGAGGTAAGTGGCCAGTAATTGATGGCAAGTAATAAAGTGTAGCTCTTTCAAATGATTCAAAGATGTCCCTTTAATACTGTCATTTTTTACCCACTTGCATTCTGTTATTTTCTCAAGTGGGAGAAAAAGGTGTGGAGTTACATTAGGTAAACCAGGAATTTATTCATTCAACAAATGTTCCTTGGGTGTCTCCTCTTCCACACAGGGGAATATAGCTAGACAAGGCAGACACCTTCGCTGCCCTCACGAACTCCTATCTTATTCTTGTCACAGCTCCTTAGTGACCAGTCATTACCGATATATAGTTCATTTATTTATTCCACAAATATTTAAGCATCTACATGCTCTGCTCAGATGCAGTGGTGAGCAAAGCAGGGCCGGTCGTTTTCTGAATTCATTCTGGTTTAACAGAATCCATCCAAAGCAGGCAGTTGCATGTTTGGATTGTAGGCTTTTGGTATAAAACAGTTCTTTGTTATTACCAAGTGCCTCCAAGGAGCCTCAGAATTCCCTCTTCCTTTTCCGTCCTGGCCTTCTTGTGCTTCCTTCTACACAGTCACAGAACATGGAACTTGTGATGGGGGGGGGAGTTAGAGTTTTCTGGAGCACTCGATTGATTGATCACCTTGAGGAAAGGCCCTTCTGTGCAAGGATTCCAGACACAAAGTAGCCTACAGTTCATTTAGGGAGATAGAAAGCAATTGAGAGCATAAGCTGTGACTGGGGGACACATCAGCAGGCCATCTACCTACCCTGTGCTAGGAAGGGAAGAGGATGGCCAGAGGGGGTGAGAGCGAAAGAGCGCCCCAGGAAGAGGAGACACTGTGTTCTAAGACCCAGAGGGGAGGGCTCTGACTGCTGCTCAGAGGGCCAGAGAAAAGAGTGGTTGGATGAAATGAAGATGAGAAGGGGTGGCCAGGCTATGAGGGGCTTCTAAGTTATCAGAAGGATTTTGGATTTTATCCTAAGGGCGTGGGAGGCTGCAGCTGGTCTTCAGCTCTGAAACGGGAGTGGGGAAAGCAAAGGGACACAGCTGGAAGTGGTGGGAGATGCTGAGGCTGGGCCCCAGAGACAGGCGAAGAGGGAACAGAGTGTGGGCAAGCAGGCTGCTGTCCTGGTTCCAGTTTCTGGTTCTAGTCCCGTGTGAGACTTCATTGCGTCCCCTGCCCACAGTTCTATGTGACCGGCTTTTCGTTCATTCAGTGACTCAAAGGTACTGACCAAGGACCAGCACTGCCCTAGGCACTTGGCCCCATACAGCAGCAAGTGAGATAGACTGTTACCCTGCCTGCGTGGGTGGTGGCAATTGAGCCAGAAAACAGGTGGGTGAAACACTTAAGCTCAGAGCGTGCTATGAGGAAAATAAAGCAGGACAAGGGGGAGTAGGCGATTGGGGGGGCAGGAGTGGGGACTAGTGGGGTAAAGTGCTAGGGATAAGGTAGTGGGGGGATTCTTGTAGACAGAATAAAAGAGTCCTGTGTCCTCTGAAAGTACCCACCTTTTTCAGTTTTTATTTACTTTCTTCTGTTTAAGCCACCGTGCATGGGTTCAGCTCTATAACCAAAGGATTCCTAGTTTTCTATTAGTTAAGGTGGTAAAGTATATATACGGTTTACCAAAGGGAAAAGAAAAGTGTGAACAAATACAAGGACAATTCTCTAACATCCCTAGGCACAAACAGGGCTCAGCCCACTGTGCTGCTCGCCATGTGCCCAGAGGGGTGATTGCATTCCACTGGAGTTCGTCGAAACTCTCTGGGCTTTCCTTTGAGGTCAGGGAGTGCAGGGAACACCTTTTCAGGTGCGTGGTGGGTACTCACTGACTGTCTTGCAGGAACGGATTTCTGTGGCATAATCCAGCGTGCCCTGCTCAGCACTGAGGTGTCTCTGGGGCTCAGTGAATGTTTCTCGATTTGAAAGAAACAGGTTCTGTAGCACAGCTGCAGCTTTCTAAACAATCCTCCCAACCTGAAGGGCCCAAGTTAAAGGCTCCCTGTAGTACTAACCACCTACTTTACTGACATGAGATACTCCAGTTTCAACCTTTGTTTGTTTTTCTTTTTGTCAGTCACCTAACAGTCATTTTGTCACCTGCAGAAAGTTCTGCCTTGAAGGGAAGCTGGCCATCTGTTCTGATCCCGCCAGCTGCTCTGAGCTGCATTGCAGTGCACCACGGTGGCGCGGCGTTGAAAGGCTGTGGTCATTAGTGCCTGTTAATGATGGCTGGAAATTCTGTGGAATACAAGCCTCTTGGATGACAAACCTAATAAATATGCATCAGGGGCATTTTCAGTAGCAGGTTTTAAGACTATTGCAAGTCATTCTCTATTGAAATTTTATTTCCAGCCATCCACATAATGCTTCTTACTCTCAAACACTTAACTCTGTTTGTTTCCTGCTTTTCTGCTTGTGCAGAATCTGTTTTCAGCATAAGAATCATTATTTGAAGCTTTGTACTTCCATTCTAATTCATTCTGGTTTAACAGAATCCATCCAAAGCAGGCAGTTGCATGTTTGGATTGTAGGCTTTTGGTATAAAACAGTTCTTTGTTATTACCAAGTGCCTCCAAGGAGCCTCAGAATTCCCTCTTCCTTTTCCGTCCTGGCCTTCTTGTGCTTCTCTCTACACAGTCACAGAACATGGAACTTGTGATGGGTGAGCAGTTAGAGTTTTCTGGAGCACTTGATTGATTGATCACCTTGAGGAAAGGCCCTTCTGTGCAAGGATTCCAGACACAAAGTAGTATGCTTCACACCTGATCCCAGAAAATTAGGCAGACTGGATCCTTGCTGTAGTATAAGAGATTACATTGTTGTTAGGGTTCAGGATAGAATCTGTATTTTTCCTTAATGTGTTTGTCAGTAGGTTATGCTTCTTAACATAGTTTTTCACGTACTTGAACTGTTTTCACTTAATAAGATTTCAATTGTCTAACCTATTAAACCGTCTAATGAAAGAATTGTACCTAATGGCCACGTTATTGAGGTGGACATTACCCAGCTTTCCCAGTTGGTCTTGCAGCCAGTTGGAGATCAGATAAGAGAACTCGGTTTTGACTGGATCCCATGTTCTCCCCGTGTTGTCTTCAAATACGGCCATCAGTAGGTCCTAGTATGTGCGTGCTGGACCTCCCATAAGGAGACAAATCCCCTCCCCTTGAATCTGGGCTGGTTTTGTGATTTGCTTTGACCAGTCTGTGTAAAGGAAGCAAAGCTTTGTGAGTTTCAAATGTTGCCTTAATGGGTGTCGTAGCTTCTGTTTTTGTGCTCTGTATTAGTTTATTACAAGTGCCATAACAAAATATCACAGACTAGGTGGCCTAAAGAACAGAATTTAATTTTCTTACAGTTTTTGAGGCTAAACATCCAAAAGTAAGGTGTCGGCAGGTTTGGTTTCTCCTGAGGCCTCTCTCCTTGGCTTGCAGATGGCTGGCTGTTCTCGCTGTTCTCTCATGTGTTTTTCTCTCTGTGTGCCCATCCCAGGGGGCCCTTCCTTTTCTTATTGGGACACTAGTCACATTGGATTAGGGCCCACCCATAGGACCTAAGTAAACTTTAATTACCTGTTTAAAGACTCTATCTCCAAATATAGTCACAGCCTGAGGTGTACTGGGGATTAGGACTTAAACACATAAATTCAGGTCTTAACACCCTCTTAGAAGGCAGTTGCCATAAAAAGAGGTCTGACTGTCCTGCTGGAGACAGTGGGTCTGGCGGGTGAGAGATGAAAAAAGCAGAGGAGACCCGGACAGCCCCTAGACAGTCCAGCTGAGGCAGCAGACCTGTGAGTGAAGTCATTTTGGATCCTCGAGCCCATTGAGCTGCCCCAGTCCACTCCACCTGGAGCAGAGGTGAGCCATTTCTACCAAACTCTGACAAATTAAGGAAGTGTGAGTGCCAGTTGTTTCAAGCTGCTTTGTTGGGATGGTTTGTTATACAGCAGTAGACAGCTCAGACACCACAGCATTGTATCTGCACGTGGTTCAGTTGTCAAAGTGGATAGACTAATACAAGATAATTCACTGAGTTTTTGTTGAGTGTTTTTTTGTTTCTTTCAGATTATTATTTTAATAAGCACAATTTTAGCCTTTTAGATGAGTTATTCCAAATATTGAGTACTATATGGTCTGAAAACTTTAGCTCACAAAGGCATTTGTGGAATAACTTTATCACATGTAAGTAATCTTTGAGTCTCTTTGTATTTGTTAATCTCCGTAATCAATATTACCTCATGAAATTCACTGAGAGCACGGCAGTTGAAGAATGGCCTAGCTTAGCTGAGAACCATGCTTCTGGTAGACTCGAACATAAGCAACTCTAACCCAGGATGGTTAGTGTGTGACACAGGTTTTCAGGCCTTTAAAGGCCACCTGACATGAAATAATACAGTAACAGATTTGAGTACAGGAGGTCAGCTAGATCAGCATCCTGCAGGTCCAGGGCAGTGAATGGGCCAGAAGAATGCTTCAGCACTGCAATTGGAAGGTGAAATGATAGGATGAAAGGCTCACTTCTAGCCATTATTCCGTATGGAAGTAGCGGGCACAGTTCCAGCTTTCTGAGTTAACATTCGCAGGATAGAACTTACTTGAAATCTCCAAAGGGGTCTGTGTTTTCTGTTTTGTCATTCATTTGTCCTACCTTTGCCTCCCTTCCTCTGCATGGGACAGTAGCTCATGCTGGCCCTAGCCTTCCCCTGAGAGATGGTAATGGTGGGATAAAGCCATCATTCTCTTGCTTAATAGTGTGGTTGGGAGGCTTGTACTGGAACCTACGAAGGTTTTGGGGTCAAGCCCCACCCTGCAGAGCAATCAAGGATGGAAGAACGGTTATGCTCTTAGCCAGTTGCCCCCTGGAGCCTTGCTTTCCCTGACGCCCAAGTGACGGTGTCCCCTGCGCGTTGCCCACCCACAGAGAGGATCTGCAGCCCCACGGCCCTTCTTCCCCAGCCTCCGAGGACGCTGTGTGCAAATCATCCGTGAATCACCCTTGGGGAGGAATAACTGGGTGCTCCTCCTCCAGGCTGTTATTGCAGCCCAGTGTCTTGGCTGTCTCTGGCCCAGCTGTCCCCAGCAGCAGAAGTACGGGGGCAGGTGGGATGGCATTGCCCATAGAACAGCCTCTCTGGTGGTGTATTGATCCTGCTGCCAGGAGAGCAGGGCAGATTCATATTCTGTTTGCCGTAGGTACAGGATCGCTGCTCACTGTCCTGTTTGCTCTCCCTGTTTGCCCATTACTCCCATGTCAACCTCCGCCTCATCTTTAGGGCCCTGCACTCCTTTTGATTTGAAGTGCAGGCCCCTGCTCAGAAGCATACAAACAGGGGTGTCCAACCTTTTCGCGTCTCTGGACCACACTGGAAGAAGAAGAATTGTCTTGGGCCACACATTAAATACACAAACACTACAAAAACTGATGAGCAAAAAAAAAGGCTTTAAGTAAATTTACGATTTTGTGTTGAGCCCCATTCATAGCTATCCTGGGCTGAATGTAGCCCGTGGGTTGGACGTCCCTGCTAAAACCATCTTTAAAGAGGGAGCCTCAGGACCTGAGTGTTCTCTCTGCACCCCAGCCCCCTCACCTTTTCCTCCAAGAATGAGGAAATTCTGGCGAGGCTGTTTCTACTTAGTGGCCTGGTTCTTTCTGTCTTTGGGGAGGTACACAGAGATGTCATAGTGCCCTATACTGAGTGCTTACTCTTAGCCAGGTCCTGTGCAGAGAGCTGCTCACCCTTGGCCTCCTTGTGTTCTGACCAAGGGAGGGGGCTCCCGTCTCTCATGTGTGGCTATTGAAAACTGGTCTAGGATCACTGGACTATTGTGCGCTGGAGCTCTGATTTGAACCCAGGCCTTTCTGACTCCAATCCTCTTGTTCATAAATCCTCCCTCTACTGTGTGTGTGATTTTGCACCATATTAATTTTTTAACCAAATCCTTTCCATAGTAGGTTTTCTTAGTAAACAGTGACAAACCTTCACTCATTTAATGAAGTTTTTACCAGTTAGATTATTTTTTTTTAATGTTTACAACTTAATATGAACTCTTTTGGGGAAATTACCTACATATGTACTTTGCCCACTTATGTTCCTAGTGCATTTTCAAAAAAAAAAAATCAAACATGATCTCCAGGGAATAAAAATATGAATTCTCTTCATATCTGCTGTCTTATTTACCTGAATATATTACAATTAAATTAATGCTCCAAGGAAGACCTGCTTTTATAATCCATGATAATTCAAAGCTTCTTTCTCTGGTTTCAAAGCTGTGCATTGAGGTATTCCTGCAGGACAGCTCTCTAATCTCATTAGCTTTGGCATGCACCTCTGAAATCTTTCTTTTCTCATTTGCTACTGCTGGTGATAACTTAGGCTAGCATTTGTATTTTGTTTGTAGCTTGGGAAGGGGGCTTCAAGCACAGTCTTCTCAAGTAAAGGTCTGTCCTTGCCTGGATACTAATGTATGTTGAGTTTTCTTTTTCTGTCTCTTGATCATCTGTTAGTATTGATTAAGGGAAAAAACTTCCTAGTTCCTCTTCGTCTCCTCACTCACAGTACTTAATACAGCTTGTTCCGGCAGTGGCACTAGTTCAGCTAATCTGAAAAGCATAGGCCAGGAAAAGTGCCTTTTCTTTGTTTATTCTAAGTGTTAACTTAAACCAGATGCCAATTTGAAGGCTTTGATGGAGCTGTTGACTTAGACCCTTCTGGACGCTGGCGTCACTTCATGCTGTACAGTTTCACCTTCCTGTGAAGGAAGTTAAGCCTTTTTGGTTACAGATGTGTTGAGGCACATTGGACCCAGAATTTCTGAAAAAGAAAAAAAAATTCTTAATAAACAGGCATCCTAAGATATCGGATAGCAAAATACCAAAGGACAAATATAGCATCCTGATAAGCAATATTAGATGTTATATTGAGAAAAAGCAGAGACTTGGAAGCACTACAGGGAAGTAATTCAATCAGGAGGTTCTGATAATGTAATAAACTACACAAGGGTGAAACTTGAGTGTTCTACACACCCTAGAATGCTCTTCAATTGAATTATTGTCTTATAATGGTTCTCTGCCCCTATACTACTGTTTTAAATATTAAAACAACAACAACAAAAACAACCCGCCTTTTTCCCAGATGGGAGAGAAAAGCCACAAATCTTCATCAGTGTAGTGATCTGTGTGCCCATCTTCCCATCCCCACCGAGTCCCATGACTGTCAAAGCTCATGTTTTGGGTTTATTAGGTGGAGATACTGTCCTGGGTAATTACACATGGAGACTCCATGTTGTAGAAGAAATCAGACTGCTCCTTCATGGTGCGGAGAACAGTTTATCCACGGTGGCAAGCCAGCAGGCTTCTTTAGCTTCTCGGGGAGGCCACCCACATCCCGCATTCTGCCCCGGAAAAGAACATGGCTTTCCTTTCCCCTAACCTTCATTCTCCTGGCAGTTTACTGAGTGTAGGAGGCAGTGAGAACTTGGGGGTCCCTTGCATGGCGTGAGAGGCTTGCAAGGGGCCTCAAGCCCCTGCCGTGTGCTAGTTGCTCCATTTCAGCAGGCCTCAAGAGGATCCGATGCCCTCCCATTGCGGAAACGGGGGAGCGGAGGTGCTGGGAGATTTGAGTGGCTCCAGTGAGCCGGCACGTTTGTTAGTGAAGTATTGTGAAGGTTAGGAATTTGAATTCAGGCCTCAGATTCTAAAACTTACACACATTCTACTTCTCAAAATCTATAAATCTTACATCAGTCAGTAATTACTTTTAATGATGACCTTAGAGTTTGGCAGTAGGTTCTGAAGTTGTGTTTATAACAATAGAAATGCTGGTGATTTCCCCACTATACCATCTGGGATGGGTGGATAATGGTGTAGGGGACAGCCCTGCAGGGAGCCAGCCCCTCCTCACTGCTCCATGGCTTTGCCTGCTAACACTTCCCTTTATGTCCCTTTCCGTCAGGCCCATGGAAAGGGTCAGAGGACGCCTGCCCCTGTTTTTCCTGTTACCTCCATTCAGATCTAATGTGGACAATGGCACTCCACTCCCTCAGGAGAAGGGCTCTGCGGGGCTCCTTCGGCTCAGCTGAAGAGAATTTTTCTGTGATCTAATTGTTTTTTGTAATCCACTTGAAGGCTCATCATGTTAGTTGCCATAAATCACGTACTCTTCAATTTTGCTTGTGTAGTGATTTCACCCCAATTTCTGCTAGGGTTAAACCACTTTAAAGTTTATGTCTTAGATTCTTACAAGTTTTAGATGTCAGGACCAGTCATTAACACTAATCATTTCGCTTTCCTCCACTGACAAATTTGTAAATGGAAATTTTTTAAGGCAAACCATTTATATTCAGCTAATGTGGAATTAATTTAAAAAGCTCTGTGCTAAAAAGATGATATGTAAAGAACGTTAATGAAATTTTGGAAGAAGGAAGAAAAATTACCGATAGTGTTAAAATTATTTTTATTTTTCTGCACATACACTTTGTTATTATCCATGTACAGAAATATTTTATATACTTCATTTTATGCATAGTATATGTCCTGTTTTTTAAAGTGTTAACTGACTATCATTTCAAGAATTTGATTAATGCTAGATAAGCCAAAGATATTTTTTCTTAATCAGAGCAGATATTTTTTAATAGGTTATCTAATGCAATTTCTACTCTTTTTGGGGGTGGGGTGAAGTATTGGGTATTGCCATGTGATGTCTAAGGTTCTTATCTGTTCAGACTGGATCTGTGAGAGGAGAAATACAGGTTTATTATATCCGCTGAGATCTTTAAAAGATCTCTGAAAGGCTAGCATGTGTGTAAAGGACATGGCTTCTGAAAATAAGTTTCTTAGGTATTTAGAGGAAAGGACACTTTGAAAGACACATCTCCCCCAGTCAGGTGCAAGATAACTTACTTTTTTGCCCTTGGGGCCTACCTCCAGACCCCCATTAGGTGTTCATAGAACTTTCTTCCTTTTTTCTTCATCTTCTGTGCTTTTGCACCTCAGTTCCCTTTGCTTCGTCCTACTCACCTAGGATTTAGCTCAGGTCACTTCCAGCATGAGGCCCTTCCTGAATCCTCCTCCCTTTTTCTCCAGCCTGGAGCAGTTATTTTTATGGGCTCTCTGTGCCTTGTAAAAATGTCCCCTTTTTCAGGACCCCTTCAGGTCAGTGCCAGGTTCGCTTGCTTGCTCTCTGTCCCAGCACCTTGCGTAGCATTCAGTGGGTGGGTGGATGGATGGATGGTGAAGGGTATTTATCGAGTGGATGAAGAAACGCTGCCCTGGAAGTATGAGCATTCTAATGTGATGGCTTCGTATTCCTTTCTTTGCTCCCTGCCCTGGTTTTAAAGAATGGATTATTAACTTTTAAATAGATATTTTGTTTATTTATATTACTTTAATTAGCTTCCTAAAAGCATTGCCCTGTTCGCCCTTTTTAAGTTGCAAGGTTCTTCAGCAATATAAAACACGGTGGGTGCTCGTTGACAGTTGTCTGTTTGGCCCTGAAATGAGATGATGGTAAATTTTCAATTTTCCTTTTGAACTTTAAGAAGAAGAAGGGATTAAAGTGGATGAGTACAGGGATGTGGTCTGAAGCTGACAGTAATTTCAGTTTTAAATGATCTTAGTGTGTAGTGTTAAAAACCTTTCTATAAAAATCAACAAATCCAAACATGTTTTGACAGTGATAAATCTTTATTTTTACTCAAAATTAGTTTCTGTAGTGTTTTATCCTTCCACTCTGAAGTCATAGATAAATATTCTTTCCATTATTTTTTCCTGGTGCTTATCACAGTGAGCTTTTGTGTTGGTGTGCTGGCTGGGTCAGTGCTTTTTTGCTCTGCATCTTCTACTTTCAAAGTCCTTTTCTTAGATTTTTAGACAGCTTTGCGCTTATAATGTATATATAATGTTTGCTGTTTAGCCAATTTCAATGTGTTCTTTTTTTATGCCCTTACAAACATACTTGTTGTTTGTTGAGTTTTCCCTTCCATCAGTCCTGTTGAGTACAGTTTTTTACATATTTGAAGCAAGACAGCTGGAATACCCTGGAAGCTAACTTGAGTTTATTTTTTTTTCATTTCTTTTCTTTTTAAAAATTATTATTGCGAGGAACCAGAGATCTTGCCATTAAACTCTGTTTCTTTTGCTGGAGAGGGCTGTGTGCAAGAGGGGAAAATAAGCCATTTTTCTTCCCTGCTTTTCTTTTATTCTGCCTCCCCCTGCCCCCAATCCAGTTTCCCATCCTGCCTTCAGCTTATAGAATTCACCAATGAATATTTGTCTCCTTTCTTTATTCCCACTCCAATTCTTATAGGGACCATAAGAGATAATGAAATGTCTAAAATTCAGGTTATTCATGGGATTTATAATAAATAAAGGGAAAATGTGATAGTAAAAAGTGACGTACACATTGGAGAGCAGTGTGGTGGTATAAATTATTCTGAATTAAGGTCCTTGTCCTTCACGGTGTCTCTGCAACCCCAAAGCTGTATTTTAAGTATCAAACCTACGCAAACCTGGCTCTGTGCGCACATGTGCTGTCTCATGACTTGACAACAAGTAGGAGGGAAAAAATGGTCTGTCCTCAGTGTGTATCACACATCTTTGAGAGTGAATTGTGGTTTTTAAAGTGGTGTGATGAATTTGTTCATTTAGTTTTGATTGGATCATAATAAGAGACTGTCTTATGGTGAGTATTGGGCTGATTGTTTTTTGCCTTGTAGATTTTTCTTTCTGGTGCATTATGGACACCTGCTCTCAATTAAAAAAAAAAAAGATACAGAAATTGCAGATATTTTCTCAAAATGGGGAATAATATTCAGGGATGGTAGCCCAGAGATTTTGGTAGAATGTTGGTGGTTGATGAGTTAATTTATTAGTGAAGATCTGTCTAAAGTAAGATTTCAACAAGAGCTGACATTTTTGGCTTTCTGTTATAAATGTATTAGCTACACCTGGTGACTGTCATTAAATCAAAAACAGCCTTTATTTTTTATGATAGAAAACATTCCAAAAGCTGGAACTCTTGTCTCTTCTGGACCAGACGTAATTGAGTAAAAAAGACTAACAATCTGATGAATTTTCTGCTTATTAAGAAAATTGAGCCAAGCTTTATATAGTAAGGATTTTAGTTACCCAGAATGTTTCAGGCATGGTGTACTTATGGACCATGGAGTTTTAGATTAACTGATAATTAAGTAGAAATCTCTATAGAGGATTTTTTTCCTGTGATATAATTGACATATAACATTATATTAGTTTCAGGTGTACAACATAATGATTTGCTATTTGTATGTATTATGAAACGATCACTATAGTAAGTGTAGTTAACATCCATCATCATACATAATCACAAATATATTTTTTCCTCGTGATGAGTTTTACGATCTGTGGAAGATTTTGATAAAGTGCAATAAATATGTCGATGGCTTAGGCTTACCTTGTTGATCCTTGTGAACATTAGTGATCATTGAATGACACTGTGAATTTGTGAATTTGAAAACTGGGACCCACAGGAATCCTATGAAAATCTTTTTAAAACATTTTGTTTCTATAAATAAAATTTTGAAAATAAAAATTATATACTAAATGCATCTGTCCGTTAGTGAAGTTCCACTGGTTCACTTACATTCTGCATTTTGGGTTTTGCGGTGTCTCCCTGGTGGTGTGGTGGAGTGTGAGGTCCACTGCTTCTTTGGTTGTGCCCAGAGGCTCTGGATTTAGGTAGTGTGGCAGCAAAATAAACACATTTGCTTCTGTGGAGCATATAATTTAGAAGCATCAGTGTTAACTGCCAGATTATATTTTTAACCTTTTAACTGGTGGTTTCTCTTAATGCATTGAGCTGTTGAAAATGAGATTAAATCAGGGTTTCAGCTGAGGAGAATTGGTACCAGAAAGCAAAGCCAGAGCTTGTCATATATGTGTGAGATATCATTCTCCAGGGCTGTTCATTTGGAGGGATGCCTTTGTTTAAATAAGAATAAAAATAACAATAGACTCCTTCAGTCCACTGACCTTGGTAATTGTGGCATCCTCTGATGTAATTTATTGAATGCCAAGTGTATTTAATTGATGTATAAAGCGTGGAGTTTATATGGGATGCCTGCCAGTGGTCTCACTTTAAAGTTGAATGGGTGTCTTTCTTCTTTTTCTCCTTCATTCTTCTGTTTTCCCCTTTTCCTCCTCTTCTTCTTGTTGTAGGTGAGCACTCTGAGATCATTCCTTTCCAGGAGACTTTGGCAGTTTGCCTTTGGTAACTTCTGGTAGGATTTTCACATGGAGAAGAACCTGCCAGCATAGAATTAGTCTGTTTTCTAGCTTCCTGAAAAAGCTGCTTCCCTCTTTCTTGCCTTCTGGGTAGAGGTGACTGTTATTAGGGTTGGTGTCTGGTTCTACAGAGCTGGGAAGGTTTGGTTGGGTGTTGGCATAACAAAAGGAATTTCACCCACCCATTAGAAACTTTGTTTTCATCTGCTTATGCAGTAAATGTGAGGGCATCAAGTTTACAGGGAGGAGCCCAAGATAGGGTCTGTAACCTCTTTCAGAAAGTGATTTATGGTTTCTTATTAACATAAGAATCCCAAAGTAACATTTCTTTCCTTGGGAGATGCCTAGTGAGATGATTTTCTCAAGTGAGATTTGAGAATTTCAATTCAGCCACTGGAGTGGGTAATAAGAGAAAAAAGGGCTTTTTGGGCCACATTAACAAGTTATTGCTTCGTATCTGGATTAAAGTGGAGGGAAACAATGAAAACCTAAGCCATCCAGAGTTTAACGGGCCTTTAGATCCTGTGCCAGGACAGCACACTTTTTCCAGCTTCCCCCCAAGGAGCCTGGTTTTTTGTCACCTCCAGAATGCTGCTAATTTGAGTACCTAGGTTTGATTCTTCTGCAGATGATGAGGCACATGTGTAGGCAAGGTGATTTTGTACAAGCTTCCCCTTTTTAGGATACCAAGGAGCATAGTAGTGTATGAAAAATGACTACTCACATTAATGTGTGTTCTCTTAACATTTTCATCAGTCATTAAAAAAAAACAGGCTTGTGTGATCAAAGTGAGGCTGGTGGTTTGGTTTTAAGATCTTAAACTATTTTGAGTTAATTGAAGTTGCTTATGTGCTTTATTCAGGGAGTCAAACATGGAATTCATCTTTGCAGAAGAGTTTGGAAACCTGTAAGAGTGATGTGGATCGCTCTCATAGAAATATTATTTGATTCCGGACATTTCCTTTTGAAGTGGCGATGATGAGCCGATCGATCTCCTCTGGGTGGCTGTCACTTCCTTCCTATACAGTTCAGGGAATCTCCAGGATGCCTTTTTCCCCTGCTCCTTTGCTGCAGACACCCCGCAAGAAGGCTGCCCTGGGTGCTGCCAAGTGTTTTGTGTGGGGCACAGGCCGCATGTCCCGGTTCTTGCCCGCCCCCTTTGCTCCAGCTTGCCAGGGCAACCCGCGTCTGTTAAATGCTCACCAGAGCATTACAGTGCTCAGAAAATTGCTTTCTCCAAGGACTGGCTGTTTTTGTTTAGAGCAGTCATTTTTCATGAGGAGGTAAAAGTAACTTCAGGAGCAGTCTTTGAAAATTGTACATGTAGTTAGTAAAAAGTGCTGAGTCTCAAAACAGAGAGTGTGTTTTTACATAGGTTTTGACACAAAGCACCTTACATTTGGAGTTTTAATCCTACTGTAGAATCTGAGAAGGCATTTTCCAGGATTTGAGCATTTCCTGTCTTTGGAATCCCCTGCAACTTTTTATTCAAGTGAAAATGCAGGTGGTTCTGTGGTTCTTTTTGTTTTTCAAAGACGAGAAAAACTATTCATGAGTTACTGTTTTGTTTTGCTTTTTTCTTTTTTAAACAATAGCTGTACAGGAGAATACTGTGAAATGCAACTCCCTAAGAGGAATATTATCTAATAGGGTATTTGCCAAATTGAAATTTCTGTAGCTGTGACTCAAGAAACTTTGTAAAAAGATCTATTTGGCAGATTTAAGAAAAAGTCAGGTCTTATTGTTAGAGATGTATGAATAGTGATGGAATATTAAAATTTCAAAGTTTTAATCTACCAAGTTAATAATAGCATTTATTTCTGACTGCAGTTAATTTGTGACATAACTAAAAGATAGAGTGAGCAAATTGTTTTCAATATATTGTCAGTCTAGTAATGTCTATTGTTCATTCATTCAACTAGTTTGAAGTCTCAATAGCATGATTATGGGAACAGTTAGTTCATGTTGAAACAATTATTTCTACTGTGTTGTTGGTATGTTTGTTTTCTCAGGTGCCTTTTCCCAGCCTGGCTTTTGCTTGCTTCCTGCTGACGAAGTTGATGAACATGTGGGGAGGCAGTAGGAAAAAGTGGGGGTTACAAGTGGTTCAAGCTGATCTAGTCACAGAAAACTGGAGGGATTTTCAGAGTGTAGGTGACAGAGTTGCCGGGACAGCTGGGTGGAGGTGGACTCCCTGGATAAACCGCAGAATCCTTACTTTTCTAACCGCATGCCCTGCTTCTTGGACACCCTGAAAGACAGGGCATTACATACCAGTTGTTTCCCTTGATTTGGTGCTGGCAGGGGAAGGGGGAGGAGGGGCAGATAGAGGAGAAGGAATCCGGCAGGCCAGGGAAGGTGGACCTGTAGGAGAGAGAGAGGGCAAGGTGAGAGAGACTGTGGGCCTGCCAACAGAGTGGGACTGAAAATTTTGGGGTTTTCTTTGTATTTGGTAGTTGCAAGATTATTGTCTTAGACTGAGTATGGAACTATACTGAAAATTGGTAATCTGTATTTTGTTTTCAATTGCTTGTTTTCCCCGCAGAGTACCATATAGGTTTTTGTTTAGTGCTTTTTAAGTTCATTTCTTATTGAACTGACACCTTTTCCCCCATCTGTCTATTCTCCCTTTTATCATTGTTTACCTTTCTTCCCTATTCTTTGGGTATATTTATATTTTGGTTCATTTTTTAAATCTTAGATTTACTTTGATCAAGCACCTTAGGTCCTTTTTAAAAATGCTTATTGCCATTTATAGTTCAGCTTCCCTTTTTTGTTACTGCTTTCTCCCATGTTGTAAAAGAATTTTTTTAAGTTAATTTTCTAAAAATATAATTCTGGTAACCAATGAGATTCCACCAGCACAGATGAAGAACAGAAAAACTAGGGCCAGGAGAAATCCTAACAATAATGCTGTCACACACTCGCACCATTAACAAGGTCCTTTTTTCAGAAAGGGTGGTGCAAACCATCTTCATTATTAAAAGGGAGAGGTGGGATTTTAGTATTTTAGGTTTGTCATCGGTAGGGCATTTCATTGTTGTTTACATTGGCTTTCATCAGAAATTAATGACTAATTGAAAATGGACCTTTCTTTCTCCCCCTTCTTCTGTTTCCTCCCTAGTTAACATGTTAGTGCATGTATGAATGAAATGAAAATTCAGTCCTGTGGGATTATGGCTAAGTCATGCATCATGCCCCAAACATGTGTAATTCTGACACAAGAATCTCAGTTGAGTATACTTATATATAAAAAGTTTGTAATTTTGCAGAACTGATACATCTTTCCCATTACTGTCTTTAGGACTTGTAAAGAATAGTTAACAATAACCCCTCCCCAAACACAAACAAATAAACAAACTCCTCTAATTCCAGATACCCATTTAAAATGATTTAAAACAGTACCAATAGTTGCTTTAAATGAACCATTTGAATATATTCTTGTTAGGTGCATATTAATCTAATTTTTCCCAAAAGTAGTAACAGCAGCAGCAACTGCAACAGCAATGGATTCTTTATTTTTACTTTACCTTTACAATGAGGTCTAAAAAGAAAAGGACATAAATTTAAGCAAATCTTTGAAAACTACTACTTTTTCGAAAAGAAGTTACTTCTGAAAGTTCCTAAGTGAAGATTTATAATAAGGGGCCTTGCAGACACAGCACAGCCTCCAGCAAGATCACTAACCCTCTTTAAGAAGGTCTTTGTCAACATCTCCTTATGGAATGACAGCAGGAAGAGAGAATGCTGAAAGCTTAAAATTATTTTTAGTTTTAAATTTGTTGCTAAGGGCTTAGTTGTGTTTTTAGTTTGAAATTTAGGTTCAACCACAAGACAGTGAAAAATTGATTATCCGAAAACTAGAGCCTTTGGGGTCTAGTGGGTAAGTGGGCAATTGACTCGTTATCAGGGGATGACACCACTTCTGTAGGCACTGGAGGGAAGGCCAAGAGAATGGGTAGGTACATGGAGCTTGGCAGGTTTGCCGGCCAGAGCATGTGGAAGTTGACACAGCAGCTGAGTGCTTACTTCTGTCCTCTCTTCCCTTGTGCATTATTGTTTCATTGCCTTATCAGCTGAAGAGAGCATTAGTTCAGTGATGTAAGAATAGCAGTCTTGTCTAGTTTGCTTAGAACCCAGAAGGCTGATGAACTCAGTCTTGGACCATGAGGCTGGGGTGGAAGTTGCATGGTACTGAACTGTTTCCTTGTATGAAATAGAAGTGTAACTTGGTTTGTTTGCATTTCTTTCAGTTTTATTGAGATATAACTGGCATGCAGCACTATGTAAGTTTAGGGGTATACGACATGAGGACTTAACATTTGTTGCAAAATGATTATCACAAATTCAGTGAACATCTATTACCTCATATAAAAATATAACATGTTTTAATCAATTGAAGGCAGAGTAATGATTTGATTAACAATGAAGATGTTTAACGTGTTTTGGGTATTGTTCAGTCTATTATATGTATAGATCTGGGAAATTAAATGCAGGCATAAATGTTGGACCAGAATCTTGCCTTTGCCTCCAGTGCTCTTCCCTCAGGGAACATATATGGAGGACTGGCTGGCCTGTGAATGGCCAGTTAGGTAAATAAACACCTGTTCTTTTATCTACGATTTTTTTAAGTGGAATTAGCCGCACCGTTTTTAGGAGTTAATTTGTTTAATGGATCATGTTCATTCATTTGAAGTATTTTATTGTAAGGAAAATGCTTTGTAGCATTGTACAAAGGCATGGGCAAAGCTTAAGCAAATGCAGATGTGTTGCATGTGGTCATTCAGTATAGTATCAGTTTAGTTCTCACCTTTCCCTGTTCTAGAGAGTAATGATCACTAATTTACTGTGACTTGAACTTGCTCATCCTTCTTGAGTGGCCTTTGAAATAAGAGGTCGCCGTGAGCTTGCAGATACTGACAGCAGTCTCTGTTCTATCTCTGAAATAATTTGCTCACCCTTTAAAGTTAAAACAACCACAAGTTTTGTTGAAGTAAATAAGCAATACATACATTACCCATTTATAAATCTGTGGGGCAAAATTGGGACATGATTCGTTTTCAGTGTTGTTCTCTCTAATGGGGTTTTGTCCTACCCACACTGTCTGAGAATATGTGGGGCTTACACCAGGGATTTGCTCCCATTTACCAGTGATTGTCCTTGGACGTCTCACTGTCGGCATGTTTTCAGAGTTGGGGATTAAATGCTTAGAGTTGGTAGCTTCTTCACTAACTCTGAGCTTCTTAGCCAAGAGAGACTCGATTTCAGAAACTTTTAAGTATGTTTCATACAGAGAGAGCTATGTCTTCCCAAGTATGAAAATGAAATCATTTTCTGTTCTATCATTTCCCTGAACACTATTAAAAGAAGAAAGGGTTACAATAGGAAATCTCAGGTTATCAGAAATCTACAGATACAGCAGTGGTAAATAATTTCTTTTTACAAATAATTGCCTTTCCTTAAGTAAGCTTCAACGTGTTCAGAGGGAAATAAGACACCACACAGGTCCCACTACATGAAGGAGACAGTTGCCACCTGTGCACCGCTTCTCTGACAATCCCTTCGTCCCTTCCTGCTTCTATGTGGGGTAGACCCACAGTTGTTGGAGGGCCAGCATGATCAAGTCCTGTGACAAGCCTTAAGCTGTTCTGTGGCTTCCAGGGCGTGTGCTTACGTGTTTTCCTCTCCCTATCCCTTAGTCTCTATCACAGCATCCTATGTCCAATAAACCATATCCTAGTGTGTATTCTATATTTGTTTATTTGGCTTTTGTGTCTCTCACACTAGAATGTGTGCTGCTTGAGCCTGAGGACCATGTCACAGATGTATCTCTAAGGTCTGGCAAGTGTCTGCAGTTATTGTAGGGACTTACTAGAAATTTATTAAGCAATGAATGAATGAACGAATAAATGAATCTTTTGGGCCCTCCTCTTTGCATACTCACATACACATGATTACATATACATTTGTCCTTAACAAAATTCTTTACAAAATTCTCAGTTTGATTTCTTTTTTCCAGATAGTATGGTTCCTTTTTATTTTAAACACAGAGGGTGTTATTTTAATGATGCTTTTTTTTTTTAAAAAAGCACTAAAGATTGATATTTACAGTAGTTATTTTTAGTGAAAATAGGAGTACACGGTTTTCCTATTTTGAATTAGAAAGATCCAGACTACTCACTATATTTAAAGCTTTTTTAAAAATGCAGGGCCAGATTTAGATCTGTTTTTTTAACCTTAGCTCTTTGGGTGGTTTTTTTGGTGTGCTTTTTATAATGTATAATTTTAATCTTATATAAAAATTCTAAAAATAGTACAGAGAGTTCATGCACACCTTTTACCCTGCTTTCTTTAGTGTTTTCAACTTGCATAACTGTAGAACCATGATTCAAGACAGGAAATTAACAGTGATAGAATACTAGTATCTAAACCACAGATCTTACATGAATTTCACCAGATTATTCCCTGACATCCTTTCTTTTGTTCTGTGATCCCATCCAAGATCTCACATTGCATTGGCCATCATGTCTCCTTAGTCTTCTCCAGTCTCTGACAGTTCCTCACTTTTCATTAGCCCTGGTCAGTTATTTTGTAGATAGTCACTCGTTTGGGCTTGGGCTCATGTATTCTCTGTGCATTCTTAAGTCCACAGAAGTAATGTGCTCTTCTTGGTATATCATGAGGAGTACATGAAGGTGATTGTGTTACCTTGATCACTTGGCTAAGGTGGTATCTGCTTAATTTCTCCTCTGTAAAGGATATTTTTTCATTTGTAATTTGCTAAATATCTTGGAGGAGACACTTTGAGACTAATTTTTGTGTTTCTTCTCAAACTTTTCTTAATTTGCCATAGTTTAGCATTCATCAGTGGATCTTACCTGCATTAGTTATTAATATAATGTTTGCGTTATGGTGATTTTGTATTGGGTTGGCCAAAAGGTCCGTAAAATAAAAGATACATTTTTCATTTTCACCAATAACTTTATTGATTTGGAGATTTTGAGTATGTCGCTATCTCTCGCTATCAGATTCTAGTGGGTAGAGGTCAGGGGTTCTGCTAAATGTCTTCCAATGCAGAAGACAGCCCCACAGCAAAGAATTATTTGGCCAAAGTGTCAGTAGTACCAAGAAACTTTTGCAAACCACTTTTGACACATTCGATGAGTCACAACACCTTCTCCATACACTGCACAAAATCCTTTTTTGTGTTTGTTGTCTTTTACCTTGAAATAATAAAGCATAATATATTGAAAATGTTGCATATCTTCTTCTATCTTCAATATTAAAATGGCTTCTCCAAAATTCACCAATTTTCATAATTTTTTAAAAAATGGATGCTGATATGACATCTGTCACAATACAATCTAACAAAATTGTTTCGAATGAAGTTAAAGACAACTAAGTGCTACTAGAGCCATTGTACAGTAAAAACACAATGGACTTTTTCACCAACCCAATATTTCCTTCATTTCTCTGACATTTATTAATTGAAATTATTCTGTACAGAAAGCTGTCTCTTCTGTTTCATATGTATTTATTATTTATATCAAAATGAAGTTATGGGTATTTTATGGATTATGGTCCAAAAGTGTTACTGTTTATTTTTTTGCTTATATCGTTCTGGCTTTGTTCAGTTGGGAGCCCCTGTGGATTGGTTCCTTTTTTGCTGTTGTTGAGCCCTTCCTTGCTTTTGGCATCACAAGATGTTCAGATGCATCTTGTATTTTTCCTTCCCCAGCTCTGGAGTCAACCATTTTTCCAAGAAACCTTGGTTTCTTTTGTTGGAGAATGATATTCAGAAATCCAAATCTGGGTGTTAAGGGGGCTTGTTGCTTCTAGGCGATATCAGTGGACAGAGCTGGGAAAAACTCAGATATATACTAACCTATGCTTACATGCACATCTATGTTTATTACTATATCTATTTATTTATTATATCCCTTCCCTCTTTCCTTATGTATGCCTTCATTCTTAGACAATGAGAAACCTGGTTCTCATTATCTACAGTATACATAGTTATGTGTTCAATCATGTTGTATCATTGAGGGTTCAACCAGAGAAATGGAACTAGAAGAAGATAACATTAAAACAGCAGTCTCAACTTCTTTGGCACCGGTACAGGTTTTGTGGAAGACAATTTTTCCATAGACAGAGTGGGAGAGTGTGATGGGGGCGGGGCTCTCTTTACTTTGGGGGGGCAGGAGGCGGAGCTTAGGCGGTAATGTGTCTCTGCCTGCCTACCTCCAAGTTCCTCATGTGCTACCTGCTTCCTCACAGACCCTTTACCTGTCCTATACCAGTTCTGCGGCCCAGGGGTTGGGGAGGCCTGCATTAAAAGATTAATTACAAGGAATTGCTTCATGTGATTGTGGGGCCTGGGTAGGCAAGTTGGAAATCTTTAGAGTATGCCATTAGGCAGGGCAGGCTGCAGGTCACAGGCAGAGGGCGAAGCTGTTGACCACAGGTGTAATCTCTTCTTCAGGGAAGCCTTAGCTTTGCTCATGCGGCCTTTCAGTGGATTGAATCAGGCCCACATAGATTATCTGGCTGTGTATAATTTTTTTTTACATGTATTTTTGCCATGTATACTGCACACTTTTTTGCCCAAATTTTTGCGGGGAAAATAAGGGTGTGCATTATACATGGATATAATGATTACATACTATGGGTATAATAATGATATGGAATAATCCCATGTGTAATGTGCACAAAAGTGTGAGTGCGCATTATACACAGGAGCACATGGTATGTGGCAATTTCCCTTCCTTAAAATGACCTGATTATGGACTTCAGTTACATGTACAAAATACCTTCACAGAAACACCAAGATTTGTGTTTTATTGAATGACTGGGGAGTGTAATCTAGCCAAATTGACCCATGAAAGTGATGATCACACTTCAAACTGCATGAAATAGCTGCAGAATTTCTAACACATACTTCTGTAAAAAACAGAGATGGTGTCCCAGTTTGGCTTTTAAGCACTGTTTTCTATGTACAATTTGTAGATTCGGTAGTGAATATTGAATAGCACTTGTTAGAGTCTCCAGTTATCTTTGCTGATTATAAGCTTATTTATTGTTTGTCTCCTTCACTTGGACCCCTGTTCAGTCTTACCCTGTATCCCCAAGGCTCCGTGTGGTGTCTGGTACAGTGAGTAGCTGTTGAATTAACAAAATGAACAAGGTCATTCATCCTACTATTTCTCTTTTACCAGCTTTCCTCTCAGTCACTGTTTGCAGTAAGAGAGAGGGGTGAAGGGGAAGACCCAGTTTGGAAGGGACAGAAAGAGACCAAAAGATGGATATTAGGTTAAATCCTGGATTCCAAGGAAATGTTTTGTTCTCTTTACTTTGGGCTAGTACTGAAATACTCCAGGGAAAGAGAGAAACCTGTTCCTTTCACAGAATGCCTGCTGGCCCTCCCCTCTCTTCCTGCTCCTCCCCTCGACTCCTTCAATAAGTTCCGTTTGGTTTTTCTGCCTTTGAGAAAGAGATAACTTCCCATAGTTTAAAGCGTCAGAACAGATTAATTTGAGGGCATTACCAGACAGAAGTGATGCACGTTTTTGCTGTTTTGGAGGAGTAGCAGCACAATGCGAACTGTCATTTATTCAACCATATTTTATTAATGTTTTCCTATGTCAAGCATGCATTTGGACTAATAGAGGGAAGGATATGGACCCTGCTATTAAAGCATATGTATTCCAGTGCACTGTTTCTCTGACTTTTGTAACACATGGTTCTGTTTTAAAGAAGAAAAAAATTATCTGGCATCCTTAGTGTTGATTCACATTACTTTTGTAATAATGTTACTTAGGGATATATAAATACATAACTAGGAATAAGCACCTTATGCTTATATCTATTTTACAACTATCAACCCAAGCCAATTTGCAATGAAATATAAAACTACAAAATCACTGGAATCCAGATTAACTATGTAATTTAATGTGACGGATGATATTGTTTTGCTAAAACAAAGCACAATTCGTGATACAGAATATTGCATTGACTCATAAGGGCCAAGGTGTCTGAGTTCGGCATGTACCTACTGCAGTGGGGTGACTCAGTCTTCCCACCAGCAGTTCCCTTTTGGAACTGCTGGAGCCTTTGTTCTTACACAGCACAGTGTGACTTATTTGGCCTTCTGTTGATACACATGCACAATCTGCATAGTAAGTCTGCCTCTGTTAGTTTCTTGTTAATACGAGACAATTAAAGTGGTAATAGTTAGCCCCATCCTGATTCTAAGGGCAGTACAAACTGGGACATTGAGAAGGAAGGTAGAAAATATGCTTCTTGATATATTATGGAACCCCAAGAATATGTCCACGAATTCCCATTGGAGAAACTTTGATTCAGTAAAGAGGGAGGCGTGCAAACATACAGTTATCATGTGATGACTGAATGAAATACTGGAGGTATGTGTACAGGTGCATCGATATGGTGGGAGAAGGTGTCAGCATCTAGGGTGAAACTGGAAGGGTAAGAAGGACTTTAGAGCACTATCAGCCTGTAGAGGGTTGTGGGGACCTGGTGGATTGGGTTGTTTGGTACTGTTGGAATAGATGACAAAGGAGAACTTTTGAAGTTGATGGTAGCATTCTGACACAGTCCTTATTATGGAATTCTGGTATTTACAAGTTGAGAGAGAAATTTTGCTTGTGTTATATAACACTGTAAGATTAAAAACCTTCATTTTTCTGTTGATGAGTAGTCTGTTTTTCTTTTTTACAGCTTTATTGATGTAAATTTATGTGTCATACCATTTACCTATTTCAGTGTACAGTTGAATGGTTTTGTGAATTTATATGTTCAATTATAAATTCATTACCACAATGCCGTTTGGAACACTTTCATCACCCCAGGATGTTCCTTCCTGCTAGTTTGTAGTGAATTCCTGTTCCCACTCTCCAGCTCTAGGCAGCCCCTGACCCGCTTTCTGACCCTATAATTTTACCTTTTCTAGATATCTCATATAAATAGGATCGTATATAGTCTTTTGTGCTGGCCTATTTCATTTAAAATATGTTTTCAAGCTTCATCCATGTTGTATCATGTACCAGTACTTCATTCCCTTTTATGACCAAATGATATTCCATCTTATGAATGGTGGTTTATCCGTCCATCAGTTGATGGACACTTAGATTGTTTCCAGGTTTTAGATTTTATGAATAATGTTGTTATGGAGATATGCTTGCATGTCTTTCTGTAGACATATGTTTTCTTTGGTAGACTCTTAGTAGTAGAATTACTGGGCCTAATAATAAGTGTTTATTAAACTTTTTAAGAAACTGCCAGACTGTTTCCAAAGATACTGTACCATCTTACTGAGTGTATATAGTCTTCTTGGCAAGAATGTTGTCATTTACAGTTATGGGGACAGCAGCACATACACATGGGCAGAGTGAAGGAGATGTGATAGTCACTGTGGTGGAATGGGTTATTTTCTTTGTTTCCCACCTGATGTTCTGAATTCTTACACCAGCACCAAATTATGTAGGATGACGTTCTGAGGATATTGCTTCCTTTCTGTGTAATGTTAATATCTTCCTTTTTTTCTCGTTATGAACTCTGGTTTTATGTGAACTATTTATCAGACACTGGGATAGTGAAGAATGCCCCAGCAGTGATCTTCAACTGGCTAAAGCAGCGCCCCCATAACTGTCTGTCCTGCGATGGAATCCTTAGGCCCAGCTTTTAGAAAGTGAGGGGAAAGCGAGAAATGTGGAGAATGAGTGGATATTTTTAAGTGTGTCGTTTGGGTGTACGTTGAAAAGGAAAACAAGAGTATTGTTATGTCATCATTACCCAGGCAGTATTTTGACCACAAATGGACAAGTTGTCTTGGAATCAGATTTATACGAGACTGAATGTTCAGTGTGTAAATGGCCTGGGGACAGACAGGCTGAGGTTTAATGTTTTAATAGCAGTAGATGGGAAGTACAGGTATTTCATGTCTTTTGGTCACAATATGAAGTTTACCACCAAGATCAGTATCTCTCTTCTCTCTTCAGCCTGATTCCGTCTCTGGGTTTTGGCATCATAAGCCCCGCAAACCAGAACCAGAGAGTCAGCCCAGATCCTTCCCTCGCCTCCCACACTGTACGGGTCACTAAGTTTTTAAAAACTTTTTTCCTTACTTCCAATTTGACTTCTCTTTCCTATCCCCACCATGTCTATCACCTCCTAGTTCCTTTTCACCTTTTCTCCATTCCAGTGCATGCTTCTTTGTGCTGCCAGAGAGATACATTAACAGTGAAGGGCAATTTATATGACCCTCTTAGGATCTATATAAAAAAGTGCATGTGTGTGACTTAGGATAAAGTAAACTTTTCGTCTTCCTCGGTCGCCTGCATATAGCCTGCAGCCTCGTGAACCGCTTGTGGCTGGCTGCTCAGATGTGCCCCTGGCTCCGGAGCTCGCAGTCTCTGTAGATCCTGCGCTGCTTGTCTCGGAAGCCCTGTCCTTTGCCCCGTCCACTCTGAACACGTCAGTTCACCCTTTCAGGACTTAGTGGTGGTGCCCAGGCTACCTGACACCTTTGCAGACACCTTTTCTTCCCCACGCCTCTCTTCTTGTTGCCTCACGGCACTTTTACGCCCCTCTCTGTTCGACTCTGTCTCAGAGCACTGTGACAGTGTGTGTGCTCCTCTGTCCCCGTGCTGGACTCTGTGTTCCTTTTCTTACATGTTTTGAACCCTGACATCTAGTACATGGCGCCAAGCATGTATCGGTAAGGATTTGCTGATGAGAGAGCTGAGGAGTCTAGGCTAAACATGGGGTTGAGCGACAGGTACTTGGGGGACACAAGAGGCTGTCCGTGAGCGTCAGGTGGGGGCATGTTGGGTCACTCCGCACCTTTCAGGATTAGACCCAACCCACTGCTGATGGATAGTGCTTCAGCAGATACCACTTCTTTCTATGACTTGTTTCAGTAATCAAAAACCCTCATGCTCCAAAAATGTAGACATATTTTACACAAAGCCGTTACACTAGGGTTGTAATGAAATTGTAACAAGAATTGTGAACTTGGATGCCAAAGTGTGCAAGCGTATTAGATAAGCCTTAACCGCGTACATATCCATGATCATGGAAAAGTGAGGGCTTTGCATAGTGTCTCTTTTCCTGTGTAACTTTCTCATTATGTGCACCTCTGCTTTACTCTGATTAGATATTCCGGGTGCAGCAGCTCATTCATTCTTTGTCCTTTTTTATTTCTACAACTTGCCAAGTGTGATCACACATGGAATTGTGCTTTATCAAAGAAAGCCTGCCTGAGGAGCAGGGAGTCCATGAAGGCGATGCTATGACTGAAGAAATGTAGGAATTTATCTCATCACCAAGTAGTTCTCTGTTTGGTTTTAATAGTTTCAGTTTCCTTGGAGATTGGAGCCCGCCATTTACTTTTTTGTAAAATCTGTGTCACAGTTGTGAAGAACCTTTTTGTCATTCTGCTAGATTAATTTTTACCTGAACTTCAGGAGTTGTATTGTCTCAGTTCATTTCCAGATTATGTCACTTCTCATACCTTTGAAACATCTGTGAATAAGGTGTTAAGATCTCTATTTTAAATATTGCATACCTTATATTTTTGTACTTGGCCTGAGAGTGCAGGTGTCTGTCAGAGGATAACGCAAATAGTTTTTGTCTTTTTCTTTTATATTTAAAGCACATTTAATGCTTTTCCTCGCATGTACAGAGATACATTTTTCCTGCCCTCCTCCTTTTTTGGTGGTAGTGGAAGACTTTAAGAGTTCGTGCTTCCCAGTAACTTTCTATGCTGGTCCCAACTACTTTGTAGGCAGGATTGATGGCTTTTCGAGCTATCTGTGGGATAGTCATTGCCAATATTGTTACTAAGAGGAAACATTAAAACTTAGACCTGTATAAATATGCTTGCTATCTTCCTTCTCAAGGCAGGTATAAGGGTAAATAAAGTAAAGTGCTTTGATCTCCTCGAAAGCAAAAGAGTTTAAGGAGGAAATATTATGGGGATTATGTCCCTGGAAAAAAACACTATGTAACTGTCAAGTGTGCCTGGTGGTTAACATTAACATTCAGTGTTAAGTGCCAAAATGCCAACTTGAAGGAAACCATTTCCCCATGTATAGCCAAAGTAAAGAAATTTATTTGAACAGAGTTTAAGAATGAAGATGGATTTTAATGAGTGTCATGTGTATTGATTGATCCAATATACTCTTGTAATTGACCCCATTCATTATCTCTTACCCTTTTGTTTAGTTTTTTTTTTTTTGCCATTTAAAAATAGTTTTTAAATAGTTTTTTCAGATTAGTCTACATCTGATATAATATTGTGCAGTGGAGTATTTATTAATGAATTTTGGGAGTAGATACTTTACATTAATAAGAAAGTTTGAATGCATGTTTAAATATATTTAGAGGTATTTATAGGATTTGAAAATATCTTACAGCCTTTTATTTCTATGATTCTGAATGTTTGAAGGGTTGTCAGATAGAAAAGGGTGGGTTTAACTTCACATAAGGAAGACTTTTAACAGAGCTAACCAGCTCTGTGGCCCTGCTTCAGTAGTTGGAGGCTGGTTGGGCCTCTCTCAGAGATAGCAGAGTGGCCTCTTGGTGGCAGTGGAGAGGCTGGACCAGGTGATGCCCAAGGTTCCTTCAACCTTAGATCCTGAGAAATCTGATAGATCTTTACACAAAAGAAGACTGAAGTTTAAAAAGATGAGAGGATTTTGCCTGTTTGATGTTAAGAACTTAAGGAAATAAGAAGTTCAAGCACCTTTGTCATATTTACAACTGGAGCTTAGAATGAAAAAGTGAAAATGAGATTGAAGGTAAACTGGGTGCTGCTGACCAGTTTTCTGACAGTGTTGTCTGCCCACACCTACCCACGGTACCCTGCGGAGCCTCTTTGAAGCATCTTTGTCCACCCTGAGAGCAATTGCAGGGGTTTAATGTCACATGGTGTTCGCATACACAGTTTCTGCTATTCCTCCCTGCCCCTCCCCATGTCTGCATGGTGAATGTTACTTCCTATCCAGTGCGTTGCTCTACATTTTTCTCTGTGAACTCTCTTTTGACCTTTGTCTACCCCACACTTAACTGGCCCCAAGTGCTCTGTCCTTGGTGCTTTGTTACACAGACATATCTTAGAACAACACCCTGTATGTAAGTGTTACTCATTTCTCAAGGGTCTGAACTTGCTAAACATGTTACATGCACTTAATAATACCTCAACCATTGGGACATACTGTTTAGCTAAGGGTTTTCATTTCAGCTCCGATGGTGAACAGGTTGCTTAACTGATGGCTCAGTTTCTCATCTATTGAATAAGGATATTAACATGACCTCCCTCATAGGATTATTAAGAAGATAAAATGAATTAGTGCATGTAAAGTGCTTGGAACAGTGTCAAGCAAACATTTAATAAGTTAACGTTACTATCTGGACCAAAGCTAAGAACCAAGTTATTAAGAAACAAATTATTAGTAGAGTTTATTTAAGAAGACAAAGCAAATTTGGGAAAATGAGGTTAAGTTCCTCTTAACAAAGATAACCTAAAAATCACCCAAATTATATGACTCATGTTTAATAACATTTCCTCTCTCATGAAATAGCCCAGTCTTGAGCAGTCCGCTACTGCTGTGGCCCACAGGGCCATTCAGGATCCCAGCGTTCTTTCCTGTCGTTACTCTCTGGAAGTTGGTGTCGCTCACGTAGTATGAGCTGTCCTAGCTCCCATCTGTGTTCCAGCCCTCAGGGAAGAGCAAGGTCAGGGAAAGTGGTTTCATTTTTAAGGAGAGGAGCCAGAAGTTTCACGTGTCATTCCTGGTGCTTTTCCATTGTCCAGAACAGTCACGTGACCACATCTAGCTGCAAGGGAAACTTAGGGAACTTTCCTCTTACCATTGGTTAGTGTTCCAGCTCTGCCACTGAATGCTGTGAGATGTTGGGAAAATTGCCTAACCTCTGTCCGCCTATTTTCTTATCTTTAAAATGAGGTAATAAGCGTGTGTACCTCATAGGGTGTTTGTGAGGATTACATTAAGTTAGTACATGTAAAGCATTCAGGGCAGTGCCTGGCATAAAGGAAGCATTATTTAAATGTGGCTGTTACGTTACTAAAAGGAGGGAGGAAGAATGAGTATGGGGGGGGGGGGGGACAATGAACAGTCTTCCATGGGAGGGAAACCAGACGCTGGGGCTCCCTAGCCTGCCCCTCACCTGAGGTTTCTGAGTGGCCCCAGCTTTATTGGAATTACCGCGGGTCCCAGGAGCTTGGGCTGCTGTCTTGCACAGGTCTTGTGTAGGCCCCCTTGGGTCAGTATGAGAAAGGTTTATGAGCTGTGTTTAGGGTTTTGACCTCTCAGTTTTTCAGTTTTAGCTCTTCTTTCACTCTAGCTTGTCATATATATATAAAGTAAATAAAAGGAAACAATTTATTTATAACTGTACTAATTTATCATTATAACATTCATTCTTCCTTATAGTGTATATAGTAGTCAAAAGATAGCTGTAAAGTGAAATTTCATTTACTGAAATCCATTTCCAGTTGATGTCAATTAGAAAATGTATATTCATGGGAAAGGCAGTATGCAGTTCAGTTATTTCTAACTCCTGCTTTTTTTTTCTTCAAGACGTTATTATCCCATATCTTTTTGTAACACAGAGGGCTGCATAGTATATATACACACCAACCTTGGCAGTTCTCAAACTTTGCTGCTTAGGACACAGTTCTAGGGAATGGCTCTGCATGTGCCATGATAGTAGAATGTTAGGTCAAATAAATTTGGGAAATACTGCATGCTGTATCTGCCACTTGGAGATTCATAGGGCATATTAGCATATTTAAAATGTAAGAAGGGTGATAGTAGAAAAACCTATTTAATTTTCTTTAGCTCACCCAATGAACTCTTTTGGAAATGAACTGTTTTGATTTATTGGTTTATTTTTGAGTACCTTTGCTGTCACTGTCCTGGGAAACAGGGTTCTGTGTATTCTGGTTTGGACAGTATGCGGAGTCCTGATCCACCTCAACATTTAATACACATCAGGCTGCTAATTTGATGAGCTGGCTGAGATTCCTGCCCTTGTCATCAGAGTCGAGGTGTAAAGCCTCATACCCAGTTCATCCTTAGCGAAGGCATCAGAAAGGTGGTCCCATGTGAGGGAAATGGAAGTTTGACATTGCCTGATTCGTAGTGTTGAGAAGTCTCTGCTAGGAATTAATCCAGAAATAAAATTTTTAGATTTAAACTTTTCAGAGGTCTGTTTGTACTCTAATGATAAATTATATGAGTTAAAAAATTGACTGAGGTTCTATATAAAAGAATTAAGTATATTCATGTCAGTTATATCTGTGGTAGAAGTAGAAAGCTGGGGATTTTTTTTTTTAATTTAAAAAGTACAAAAATGATAGATGCAAAGAGGTTTTTTGTAGAGTGACAACTTTCCCAACTGTGAAGAACTTAGTTCTGCTTCTCTGCCAGAGATAATCCATGCATAAATGCCGTTTGTGAATGTGGACATTTAACAATTCAGACACATTGTGGGCTTCTATTGACTATAAATTTATATTTTCTTGTTATCCTAAGGGTTGATTTTATTTCTGGGTCTTATTTCAGATCCAAAATGAGCACAATACCATCAGGAATTAAAACATCAAGACCACTTTAATGAATGAAATACATGCTTTTCTGAATGTTTCATTCTAATTTAAAAAAATATTCAATACAGTCCTGACTGCTGTGGCTCAGTTGGTTGGGCATTGTCTGGCAAAGTGACAGATCACTAGTTTGATTCCTGGTCAGGGCACATGCCTGAGTTTGCGGGTTCAGTCCCTGGATGTGGAGCGTATGAAAGGCAACTGATCTATGTTTCTCTCTCACATTGGTGTTTCCCTCCCTCTCTTTCTCTCTCCCTTTTCCTCTTTCTAAAAGTAAATAAATAAAATCTTTAAAGAAACTCAATATAGATATTTATAAGATACATAAAAATATAAATAAGAGTTAAATCACATAATCATATTGTCAATAACCATTGTTAATATTTTGGTATATTTCAGTTTTTCATATGGATATTTAATATTTTGAACATATAAGCGATACCATATGTACATTTTGTTGTATTCTCTTGTTTTCGTAATCCTTTCTCATTGCTAGTAAGAATTTGTGGTAAATATAATTTCATCATGTAGAAACTTAATCCATTATAATTAAACATTTAGGTTATTTGCAGTTTTTTACCATTATATGTAATGATATAATTTAACATCTTTGTGCCTAAAACTTGATTTGCATTTCAATACTATGTACTGAAAATAGATCCCTCAAGTTAGAATTACTAGGTCAAAGAACATGAGTACTTTTATAAGGGCCTTGATATATGTTGCTAAATTATTTTGCAGGGAGATTATACCAATTAAGATTCTTACCAGTGGTATATTACTGTTTCACTTCAGCAGTTTTGTAATTTTATTGTCAAATAATGAAATCTTGCTTTCATTTGCATGTTTTTGATTCATGATGAGATTAAAACATTTTAAAAATATTTATTAATGTCATTTTTCTTAGATTTTTTATTTATATTCTTACCTATTTTTCTATTGTATATTTATAGGAATGTTTATGTTTTTCTCTTTCATTTGTAAAAACATTTACCCATTAAAGATATCAAGCTTTGGTCATATTGTTGCCAATATTTTTTCTAGTTTTGTTGGATATGTAATTTTATACTCTGATGTGAAGAAGTTTCAGATTTTTACATATTTAAGCTCTTTTTCTTCATAATCTTTCCCATTGCTTTTATATTTTTAACATTATTTCTGATTCTGGGTTAGTATAAACATTTAATTTTTTTTTTTTTTTTAGTTTTATGACTATTCATATTTACCTTTTGAGTATTTTAGATTTGGTTTTGTGGGAGAATGTAAGATGCAGCTCCAAACAGTTTTTTTTTCTTTCAAAGTAACTAGTCAGTTCCTGCACACAATTAATTCAATAATCCAATTTCCTTCCCATTGACTGGTGGTCCTTTCTTTATCTTCCATTACTTTCTTATAGAGTTAAGGGTCTGTTTCTGGAGAGAGATATCTTCTGTCCCAGTGATTTGTGGCTCTTGTTCTCAAGTACTATATTAATTATTATAGCAAAAACACTAGTTTTATGTGTTCTTTTTTTCCTGTAGTTTATACCTCTTGTTTCTAATTTGATGTTTTGGTTAGGCTAGGACTTTTAGACCAGTGTTTAATACAAAAGATAACATTCTTGGTTTGTTCCTGATTTTTAATATAAATGCTTTAATGTTTTCCCTTTAAATAATTTATGGGAAGGAAGTCATTTTGTATTCTTGTCTCTTAAAAACATCAATTGGGAATGGATAAAAAATTTTATCAAATCCCTTTTAAGTATCTATATTAGGACTGAATTTAGAAGTTGTTTATAAAGTGCATTTTTATAAGTGAATCACACTTTACCAGAACTTACACTGTGAATTCCAAAATGTGTCCCTAGAGAAAACACTTTGGCCTCGAGCAAAATATATTTTTTGATGCCAGCATGTTTTCTTTCCCTCAAAAGGCAGTAGAACAACTCCTTAATTACTAGATAGAGAGAAAAAACATCTTCAACCAAGAGATGGAGTTTGAGAACGTTTTCCAGTCCTTGACATTATTTACAGAAACTCTTTTAGAAACACAGGGTCCCAAAACTATCAAATCCTAGAAATCTTGCGGGCAGAATTGCCCTAGAAATCAGAATCCCACTACTGGTCGGCTGTGTGACCTTGAAGGTGCCTCTTTGTTGGACTTGCCTGAACCCTTGCAGCAGCACTGTCCAGTAGAAATTTTGTGATGGTGGAGACGTTCTTCCACTCCGCCATGCAGCATGGTAACCACTGTCCGCATGTGGCTGTTGAGCCGTTGAAATATAGTGCATGTGAAGAACTAAATTTTTAATTTTATTAAAATTTAAGTAACCCTGTGTGGCTATTATATTGGACAGTGTAGCTTTCAAACTGTGCTTCTCTGAATAGGGCTAGAAGTTTCCTAAGAATCTTCTCATAAGAATTTGTAAATTGGGAGATGAGGGGTGGGGCTCTAATGTGTTCTGATTCTTAAGTTATTGATAATATAATCCCCGTATTCACATTACATACATGGCTGTTGACTGACTCCTATATCCATGTAAAAATAATGTGTTATTTGTGGCAATTAAGTTAATGTATTTTCATGGTGAAGATGAAGGGTTTTTTGTCCTTTTATTTTTTCCTCCTTTTTTATGTCTGGTGGCTTAAGTGCTTCAAACTGAAATTAACTTCATGATAGTATGCATTGGAGCACTGAAGGGTTAGTTGTTAACAAAAATCATTTACTACAGAGAGGCTCAGAAAACCCTTTTGTGTAACTGATCTGATTCACCTACTACTTTGCTGTTACAAAATGAGGTTTTAGAGAGTGCTTTCATTTCTTGAAATAAACTTGATTTTTGATTACATTTTTATTTCTAACATTTTTGATCTTGTGTTTTAGCTCTTGTGTTTTAGTTACATGTAAGTGTCTTAGAAATAGAAAGATCTCCTTTAGAAAAGTTATGTGAAAGAGAGTGACTCCATGTAGCATCATTAGACATGACATAAAGCCACAAATGTCTTCATGCTTTGTAGCTCATTAAAAAGTATTTGTATTTGGTATAAAATTACTGTCCCCCAAATTCTGTGATGGGTAATTGAATAAAGCTAATGTATTTTATAACAAATTGTCTTGAGGACTTGATTGTTGCATATAATATCAATTATATATCTTTTTAGTACTAATTTGTCAGGACATTGACCAATCATGTTCAAAATTTGGGTATGCTTGCTCTGGCATGTCTATATTTCTGGGAATTTCTAAAAATTCTCTGCATACTCCAAAAACTTAAAGTAAATAAACATTAATAAAGCAGCACATATATTAGTGTGATAATTTTTAGAAGTAGTAAAGGAGGCATGCCATGAAATTTTTAAAAAGAAAGGGAACCCTGATTCTGTGGCTTAGTTGGTTGGGTGTTGTCCTGCAAAACTAAAGGTCGCTGGTTCAGTTCCCAGCCAGGGTGCATGCCTGGGTTGTGGGTTGGGTCCCTGGTTGGGGGCATGCAAGAAGCAGCTAATCAGTCTTTCTCTCTCACATCTATGTTTTTCTCCCTCTCTTTCTCCCTCTCTTTATGTGTGTGTGTGTGTGTGTGTCCCTCTCTCTCAAAAAGAAAAATATAAAAATAAGAAAAGGAAAGGAGATTGGAAGTAATTGTTTTTGTAGTCAGGAATAGTTATAATGAATTATGCTACAGAGGAGATTCCAATGCTAGTTTTAATTTCTGGTTTTAATACTTATTCAGACTTTGGGCCAATAATCAAATTTCTTTGTACCATGAAGTTCGTTATTTGAAATGCCCATAGCTTAATACACATTCAATGATGACCTTAATGTTAGTTTAAGATACTTCCATTTTAGGCAGCCTCTGAAATGCTCACTTTTTGGAGGCCTCTATAGCAGAAGTTGTATATTAACAGATTTAAAAGAATCAATGCTTTGCCAAACAGTTACTAATTTTATCCTAATTCTTTTATATCTAAATTTGGGTTTTAGAGGTTAAGACCTTTGTACGCATGTTATTTAGGTTATTTGAGGGATGATAAATTTGAATTGACATAATGATTTATTGAAAAGAAAAATAAGGTTTACAATTATATTTCATCTCCCTTTTTGAAGAAGTGTGCATTAAAATATTTCCATTTTCTTAAAAAAAAATTGTTATTGTTGTTAAATTACAGTTGTCCCCATTTTATCCCCCATTGCTCCCCCCTGCTCTGTCCACCTCCCCTCTCCCACATTCAGTCCTCCTCCCTGTTGTCCTTGTCCATCCATGGTCTTTTATACATGTTCCTTGACTTGACCCTTCCCCTTTTTTCACCCGTTATCCCTCTCCACCTTCCCTCTTGTCACTGTCAGTTTGTTCTTTATTTGCATGTCTCTCATTCTGTTTTGCTCACTTGTTTGTTTTGTTCATTAGCTTCCACTTATAGGTGAGGTATTATGATATTTGTCTTTCACTGCCTGGCTTATTTCCCTAAGAAGGAACTCATACCCTTCATGACAGCATGGATGGAACTAGAGAAAATTTCCATTTTCTTATAGCCAATTTAAAAAGGGACACATTTGAAACTATCTTATTTTAGACTTCTTCCTTCAGAATGAACAGTATTATTCTAAATATTTTTTGATGGATATATATTTGATATTGTATGTATATGTCTTTAGTTCCAAGTCTTTAGGTACTGAGGAAGTTTCATAGGTTAATTTGCTTTTGACATGCAGGGTATCATTTAATTTTTGCCATATGATGCTGAGGAACAAATCACCTCCAAACTTCGTGACTTAAAACAACAGTCATTTATTCTCATGAATCTGTAGGTTGGTTGAGGTGTCTCCTTTAGGCTGTGATAGAGTGGCTTTGTTTCCCATTGCATTTAAGTGGTTTGGGTCTCCTCCACATGTCTCTTACCCTCCTTGGCATGCTGGTTGGGACATACTTTCCAATGGCTGTGGCACAGGTGCCAGAGGATAACCCCGACTGCCAAACACATTTCAAACCCCTGCTTAGGTCACATTTGTTAACATCTCGTTGGCCAAAGCAAGTCATGTGGTCTCACCCAAAGTCCAGGGTAAAGGAATTAACTGTGAAAACAAAGTCCTGGTGAAGGGCATGTCTTTCGGGACAAGTGAAGAGTTGAGACCAATAGTTCAATCTAACAAATAAAATTTATACACCTGACCATCTTAATTTAGGTGATGAGAGACTAAAATAAGCATGTGTTAAAATGATGGAAAAAGATTATGTTTTTAATCTGTTTTTCAAAATTATAATTGGTAAAATGAGTAAAGAAGTGTGGAATAAGATAGTACTAATTCAAGAATAAAATCTGATAAACCTTTACCTGGCTGTTTGTGAGTTGTACAAATCTTGTACTATATCAAATCAATTTCTTGGGTTTTTCTCATCATGTGACATTTTTTTCTTCTTTTAGGATTTAAAAATTACTGCAGGATAATACTTAAAAAATAATTTTCACCAATAGGGTAAAAAATGGCTTCTTTGACATAAAACACTAATATGTTAATAATTCCTATTTAATCAGAAGTCTTACATGTTTTAAAAGTAACACAAATAGCCTTCCTTATTTTTGACTTGGTGCTACCTTCAGGTATTCACTGAAAAAAAGCTCTGCTGTTGGCCCTCTAGCAATGCTGAAAAATCAGGTTCAGTACAGTAAACAACTTTATCTTGTGTGATTCAGTGATGGTACCAGTTTGAAATGGAAAAGACTTCAAAGGAGCGAATGGATAACTATTAGATAATAAATATTCTTTTCATAAACAGTTTATTTTTTAGGTAGACCAGATTTGCTTTGCATGTTCTTGTGTTTTGTCGGCGTTGTTGGAGGAAGAACAGGTAGGGAAATGTGACCCTCCCGAGTCCATAGATGCTGAATAAGCGCAGGAAAGAGCAGTGATTGCCCAGGGACCAGGATAGGTGTGGCTCTCTTGATGCTGGGGCCACGCCGCCAGACATCTCCTGAGCTAGAGAGCTTTGTCCTCATCACCCATGACTGCACCAGAATCCAAACTATAGAATGCTATGCTTTCCTACTTTGTGGGGAAGGAAAGTGAGGTTCTGAGAAGTTCAGGGACTTGTGCAAAGGCACACATGAGATTGGATACAGAGCCAGGATGTGGTCCCCCTCTTGCCTTCACACCCTACCTTTTGCTGCAGGGGGCTGGCTGAGTGTGTGTGTGTGTGTGTGTGTGTGTGTGTGTGTGTGGCACAAACCCTGGAAGAACAGCTTAAAATCTGAGCGTGAGGGGAGTACTGTGTTCCTGATTTAAAAAAAAACAAACAAAACTTTTTAATATTTCACCTTGGGAAATATTTTGTATGGGGAAGCTAGAAAACCTCGAGATAATTGAAAGGTAACCTGGAAGTGTACTGACCACGTATCAACTACTGCAACGATGTGGGAGTCTTTTGGAACTGTAGCCAGTAGTTAAAATAACAACAGTAGCCTTCACCTTTCTTGGGAAGGTTGCAGATAGTTGGATGAAGTACCTTCTGTGTCCATATTGAGTTGAAATGTCTGAAAGATGCTTGGGAATCTCTTTTTAAAACTGATTTTGTAACTTTGTGTTGTTTTCTTTGTAGCTGAGGAAACCGAGGCCCATCTTGGGTAAGCTTGCAGCACCAGCCAGGAAAAGAGTTGGAGCTAGAGTTCCTGTCTTGAGTCCTATGCCGCTATCATTATTTCCATACTAACATGGTGACGGTTTTATTGAGCCCCTCCTTAGTTTTAAGGTACCCATGCAGAGTGAAGGGGTATATGTGGAGAAAAAGGAAACTTCTCAGAGCATCCGATCCAAATGGTGTAAGTGGAAGATTAACCTGTTTTGTCACACAGGTCTGGTACAGAAGACTGTCATGAAGTTTCCATGACTTGAATCACACGTAGGAAATGCCAAGACACCAGGGTGGTGTCCTAAGTCGAAGCTTACTGTTCTGATTTATGTTTTTGCCGTTGTGTTTTGTAACTCACTTTCATTAGCATTTATCAGTGTCATTTTATAGTTTTGTTACCTTGTCTGTCTTCTCTGCCTCACTGAGTCATCAAGAGACAAGGTGTCTTTTTGTATCTTTTGCCCCTTACCATACAGTCCTGGGACCTGACTTACCTGAGGCATTTCATTTGATGCATTCTGAGTGAATATATAGATTTTCATATTCAACAGATCTTAAGTAGCTACTTGGAGCAAAGACCATTAGCAGCCAGAAATGGGACACTGAGAATTTTCATTTTAAGGCCAAGCCTAGGAAGATTTTTTGAATGAATTAATGTTTAAAAAGCTGTAGCGGGTTATCACCAGAAGGGGTAGCCTGTCAGGGTGCTCCCATCATTAGTTCTCTGGCTATCAGTGAAAGCCTACTATTTATTTTATGAGACTCTACAATATGCAGTATTTGCCAGGCACAGTGAAATAATTATTATGTCCCTGTGCTTTATATGTAAAGTTCATTCGGGCAGAGCAAGTCCAGATGTGGATGATAGATTAACTGATAAGGAGTTGGGACCATAATGATGTAAAGCTGGTGTCAGGCACTCACTGGTTTCTGTACATTTCCTTATACATAGTTGCAATTGTGCATTCACTATTGTGGTGAGTTAGTTTTGCTCCCTCAAGACAGGTGCCACATTGCAGGGGCTTATCAGACTGTGTTCTGCCTTCATGTCTCTGGTCTCTAGTGTCACTGATCTATTTATCTGCAGTACACAGTCTTCTCTGGTTACAGTAGTTGCTTCTGATTTATCTGTGACAGAGATGTTGCTTTCAAGGGAGGGCAGAGCCTTCAGTTTGTAATGAGAAGCAGGCAGCCTGTGGAATGTGATCATTTGATGCTGGGGATGCCTCCACTCTGTAGCCCACTTTATCTTTCCCAATTCCACGTGGGTGCTGCCCTGTATTCAGGCTAGTTAACATCAAATGTGATGCCTCCAGATTGTGACCGGAAGCCTCCAGCACCCTCTCTTGCTGTTGGTTCCTACAGAAAATCTTAGAGATTGAGCAAAAAGGAGAAAGGACACCTGAGCATGGACACAATAGTGTGGTGATTGTGTGGGTTAAGGGGGTACAAGGGGGCTAAATGGTAATGGAAAAAATACAATGAAAAATTTAAATTAAAAAAATTCTTTTTGACAAATACGTTTTTAAATGGCAGACATCTTCTCAAGACTCTTTGTGTTGTATTCCAAGAAATGCCTTGAATTTAAAAATTGTCATAGTTGCCTACTGGAAAGAGTATGACATTTGGAGTCAGAGAAAACCAGGTATGGATTTGGGTCCTGTCTGCTGTGTCATAGTTGTGCAAATTTGTGTGTTCAACCATTCAAACCTTTCATGTGTCCACTAGGAGTAATAACACCTTCCTGTCAGGGTACATAGTAAGTGAACAGCAAATGCTATTAAAAAAATTAATACATGAACTCTGAATTTTTAATCAGGGGGAACTCTTTACTACTCCATGAGGTTTCTTACACAGGCTTTTCATTATCCTTTACAGACTCCAAATACCTTTACTATGAAGACCAACTATTTGCTCTGCCAATGTGAACAGTTAAATTTTCATCATACATTTACTAAATAAGTGGATGTTTTTAAATATCCAGATTTTTTTTTCAGTGTGAAACTTGAAAGGTAACTTGTGGGCTTGAATTGGTGCCCCTGTTCAGCAGCTGAAACAGGTTTGTCAGCAGCACTGGGAAATCTTATTTCCACAAACTTACTGACTGAACAGCTTGCCAGGCCAGGAAACATTCTGACCCTCTTTCGTGGAACAATAACTTTTTGCCTTTGTAAACAGAATTTCATCTTTATGTCTGGGCTCTACTTCACTGTACAAAAGATGGTCCTTCTGTCCCCTCAGGTAGTTGGTTTGGAGCGTTTCAGTGCCTACATGTGCCCCATGCAGTGGGCCACGTGCTGGAGATGGACTCCCTATTCCCTAGAGGGAAGGGGGCCGGATGAGGAGGTGGGAATGGGGAGAGGCAGATTCGGTGAAGTGTTCAGGAGGAGGTGACACTCTTAACTTGAATTGGATCAGGGGATGACAGGGAGACCATGAAGCAGGGAGAGGGAGACTGTGCTGAAGGGTTGGGGCTCGTTCCATGCACCTATTACTGTGTAATCGGCTACACCAAACTTAGCAGCTTGAAACAACCACCGTTTTATTTATTGCATGATTCTGTGGGTCAGGAATTTGGACAGTGCTCAGTTGGGCAATTCTTCTGCCCCACATGGTATCAACTGAGGTCACTTGGTGGAATTCAGCTGATGGAATGGCTGTTCTGGAGGGTCCAAGATGGCTTCACTCTCAACAACTGGTACCTTACCAGGGCGGTTGGAAGGCTAGGCTCAGCTGGGACTTGCAGCTGGGAGGGCCTGTGTGTGTCCTCCTCAGCATGGCCGTCCCACATTTCTCACATGGTAGCTCAAAGCTCCGAAGAGACCCAGGCAGAAACTGTAAGCCTTTTTCACACCTGGCTTCGGATGTCTCAGACTGCCGCTTCCTTCCCATCCTGGTGGTGGGCAAGTCACTATGGCCAGCCCAGGTTTAGGGAGAGGGACTTGGACTCACCTCTCAGTGGGATAAGTAACGGGAATTTTGACCATCTTTGATTTACTACACTGTGTTCCTTCCTAGGAGAGCCATTGGTGGACTTGCAGGGGAGACAGTTGGATGGAGTGGTAGGTGCATGAAACATGATCAGGTGTACTTTCAGATTTGGAGGCAAAGATCAAGTAGCGGGTTGAAGATTCAACAAGTGCTGGAAGTGAGATAGTAGATGTGGAACGGTCTTGCCTGTGAGGAGAACATAGAAATCGGAGTGGAGATCAGAGTGAGACTGATGATTAGAGAGATTTGCTTATTTTTAACTTTGCTTGTTTGCCTTGAAAATGGGTAAGGTGACAACTGACCCGATCTTTTTCAAATCATATTTGTGGATGTTTGTTCTACTAACTGATTAACACTGTTGAAATTCTCTCTTGTTTTTGTTGATACAACTTTCTTTGATCCTCATCCTTCTGCCTGTGGCTAAGAAGGGGTTCTTTCTATAAATGGCTGTATTTCCCAGGACCTGGCCTTGCCTCCTTTACTTCCTTAATCTGTACCCTTTTCTCCGGTAATCTCATCTACTCTCATGACTTTTGCTGCCACTTGTGTGGTGAAAGCACCCAAGTCTGTAACTTATGTTGCCTCCTACAGATCTCCCCCTGGATGTCCCTGTAATTTCTTTTCCTCTTTTTAATAATGCTGTCACCCTGGCCTCAGCCAGAATCCTGTATAACATTCTCTTTCTCTGTCCCTTGCTCTGTGTCGCTAAACAGGTCACCAAGTACTATTGATTTTTGCCACTAAAACCAAGGTTCACAACTGTGGCTGCAAGTAAGCATCACCCGTTGACCTTTTAAAATGTGCACACCTGGAGTCCAGTCCCAGAATTACTGAATTGGGGTCTCTTGAGACTTAGGCACGCCTATGTTATGGAACTGCCCTGGGGATTCTGATGTTCATCTAACATTGAAAACGACTCTCTAAAATCTTTCTCTAATCTTCCAACTTATTTCCATCATCGCAGCTTTGGTTTAGGGTTTTAAGAGTTTCCTGTAGCTACCACAACAAATTACTACCAATATCTACAAAAGTAACTTTTTTCCAGAAGAAGGTCACATTCACAGGTCTGGGACAAGGACATACCTTTTTGGAGGCTACTGTTCAATTTACTGTACTACTACTGTGGTTATGATAGTTCTTCCCCCACCTGATCATCTTGACTCTAATCTAGCACAGTCCTGCACTGTGCTGCAATTGCTTCATGCAGCGGGTCTTTGAATACTGTCATTTTGTGCAGTGTTGTCATTTCATTATAATGTTGATGAGATATCGTAGGAACTTAACTCTCGTTTATATTAATTAGCCTGTAGTGAAATTGATTTTGTTATGTGTCATTTTACTTAAAGTCACTGAACCTATTTAACAGCATTACACAAGAACTTACCGTATAGATATACAGTAATCATGTTAGTTCTTTGCTTAAATCTTACCAGATTCCCCATTTCCCTGAAGGTAAAAAGCCATGCCCCTTATCATGGGAGTACCAGGCTGTTATAGCTTAGCCCTTGCCTACCTTATACCATGCTTTCCCAGTATTTCCTCTCCTTTTGAACTTTATGCTCGGGCTGTACTAAATTACCTCCTTGCCTTTGTATGCCCTGCGTTCCACATTTAGTCTTGTTGTTCAGAGTTCAAGACAGTTCAGGCAGTATCTCGTCTGTGAAACCGTCCTTAATGCTTGGTGCTACAAGTGCATAAAACAACTAGTGGGTTCACGTAAGTGTTTTGTCACACTTGATTTTGTGCCTTTGTTTCATCAGAGGTCTCTGTAAAGACAGGGAGGCTGATGATTCATTATTGTAGCCCTCGTACTTTATATTATGAATGTTGAGTGAATGACCATGTAGCTTAACTGAATTAGAAACTTGTCTCATCTTCACACTGGTTTTCCACTGCTACCTTAGTTATTTCCAATAGGATTTTTTACTAATAATCATCTAAATGTATTAAGTTAGTAGTCAATGTAAGTAGATTGATATATTACTGGCTTAACCTGCAATATCTGTATCTATGCTCAGGCAATTTGAATTAAAATGTTCTGCATATGTTAAGGTTGACATTTCTGGTTTTTCCTTTTATGTTAGATATGGCTTGTAAGTAGCAGAAACCAACTTGGGTTAGCTGAAACTAAAAAGAATTTCATGAGCAAGAATCAGAATATAGCTGGACCAAGGGAATCCCTTAAGGATCCATTCTTCATCTCTCTTTGCTACTTGTCTCTGTTCATCTGCTTCATTCCAGACTGTGACATCCCCACAGCTCCAGTGCTTAACATTTTGCAGCTCTAACCATCCACAGAGAATGGCTGGTTGTCTCTCCGTCCCATTTTTGTGTTTTCTGGGATAAGGAAGTCTTTGGTCAGTGTGGGCCAGATGCCCCCCTCCAGCCAGGGTGGTGCAGATGGTGCTGGCCTGGCCATTTCATTCACACATGGTGCTGGGGCTCCCTGAAGCAGTTAAGGGATAGATTCCCAAGAAGGGAGTGTTGTTGAGAGCAGATCCCTAAAAAGTGTCTGCCATACTCTTCCTAGGTAAGATCCTCTTGCCCTGCAGCAGATAGTTGAGAGGAAGATGCATCAGAGAGCCCGGGAACCGTGAGGGGCCCAAGAAACCTTACCAGATTTTGTACCAGTTGCCTGTGGGCCACAGCGGTGAAAATGGTCTTCTGAACTGTGTAGAGTCCTGGCTTTAATTGATTCATGTTCCTCTTAATACAGGATGTTCATCTTGATTTAAAGGATATGGAAATATATTAAAACAAAGTGGGCTTATAGTGGTTATTTACTCATGGGTATGCTCATTATACTAATAATCACAAATATGTTTTAAAAATAATGTATGCTATTCTGATGTTGCCTCAGAAAAAGGAGATGAATACTTGAAATAATTTATCTCTATTCTAGAGACATTTTTATGTAGCTGACATTCCTTTGTGATGGAAATGGTAACAGATTAAAAACACAGCAGGAATAACTTCTGGTGATAATTTAAATCCATTGTCATACCTGTAGCTACACAGTTGTAAAACAAACACACAGAAGCACTTGGTTTCAACCTTTACTGTTCTCTTTGGGTCTGATGTCCCCTCTCTGCCATGCTGGCGGCCATGCCCTTCTTGACAAAGGCAAGAGTGTTAGGACAGGGAGAAGCCACCAGATGTGCTTCCCCTGACTTTGATGTTCTGAAGGAGTCCTGGAGCTGTCATACTTATCCATGTAAATATGACCTTCTTTCAGTTCTCTTCTTGAAAAGAATTACCAAGGGAGATGTAGAGTAGTCATGTCAGTGGGTAGCTTGAGACAGCGGTCAGAACGTACAAGGACTGATTAATTCAGAGCTAGAAAATACAGTTGAAGACAGAAATGCTACCTGCAATCCTGCATTTATTTTAAACACTGGTATTAGCTTAAACTATTAATGCAGGATATCTACTTCAGGACATTAGATGTTTTCCAGGTGACTTTTTAAGTTATTTGACAGTTTGTGGACTAAAACTCATCTTTTTTACCTTTGGACCATATTATGGGCAACCTTCTGGTAGAGCCATATTTTTTGTTTAATTTTTACATGACAGTTTTTGGCTAAACTGACTGTGGGGTTCAAATAGAAATGGGAATGAGTGTAGAGAATTCAGAACTTAAGAATGCAAGTAACTAAATTTGGCCTTCTTACAAATAAAGATCCCACAGACATTAACATGATTTGGGAGTGAGAGATGAGGTTTAATTAGTATCTATTTTCTAACTAGTTCATTTAAAAATATTTCTTGAGTGTTTCTCTGGGGTCCATTAGAATGACACTTGCTGAATTGAACCAGCCGTAATACAGCCTCTGTAGAATTCTCATTTGCTTATTTATACTCTGTCTCTTTCCAAAAAAGATTCAAAGAGTCTGACTTTGTAGGATAGGAAACCTATAATTACATTGTGCATCACTCCTAAATTAAGTTTCTGGAAATGATTTGAATTTCATTACGGCTGACGTCTGTTTTGCAGCGCTTTCCTTTTGTGGAGTGTTTAGTGGGCAATTCTTTATGACCATTCCTGTCTTTTCCCTGTTCCATGTAACTTCTCTCCGTAAAACTTTTAAAACATCCTTAAATTAGTGAACTCTTTCATCTTTGTTTATAGGTACAATGGTGCTTTACCTAATGGAGACAGAGGCCGGAGGAAAAGCAGATTTGCTCTCTATAAACGACCCAAGGCTAACGGAGTCAAACCCAGCACGGTCCATGTGATATCCACGCCACAAGCGTCCAAGGTAGGGGGCTCTTGCACCACTGGGAGGGCTTGGTAGATAGCGACTCACGGTAATTCCTCGTTATTCCTTGTCCTTTCAGTCTTATTTCTCTGTGGGACAGAGTTTCTCACCCATTTAAAGCTGGATAAACCTTGGTTGTGAAACGCTGTCCTGTGCGTTGTAGGACATGCAGCTGTATCCCTTCGTCCCCTAGATGCCTGTAGCACATCAGTCCCGCACCGCCAGCTGCCACCAATGTCGTGACAGCCAAAAATGTCTCCAGACTTTGTCGAATGTCCCCTTGGGGATGTAGTGAGGAAATCCCACCTACCCCACCTCATAAACTGCTGCTTTAGGTTATAGTGAAACTAGCATATATCAGTTTACAATAGTTGTGGTAGAAAGATAAATGATGTTCTTTATTCTGAAGAGTTTTTTATTAAATCTTGGTATGAACTTCATTAAGATTTATTTTCCTTCTGCTAATTGAGTAGTGGGTGTTTTCACATAATTTTCACATATGTGGAATTGAATTTGTGTAAGTATTAAAAGGATTGGAAGTAAACAGCTAAATGCTGTAAGAAGCCTATACATATTTCCTTTCATAAATTTCAAGTGCATAAAATGTTAATTTTTAGAATTATTTCATATGTTCTCTGATATGAAAGTGGAGATATGAATCTCAGTTTCCATTTTTGTTGATATATTCTTCCTGTTAGTTTTGTGACAATTTTCCTTTTAATTAAATACATTCTTTAATGTATAGTATAGTTTCCTTTTCTATAAAACAATTAGATTTACCTGAAATATCTCATATGGGGCACTGGCTGTACATGTTTATCGTCATGGCTTAGACCATCTGGAGTAAATAAGAGACTTGATTCTCATTTTTACTGAAAAATCCATGTTCAAAGAGAAATGAATGGCTTCATAGAAGCACATGTGGTATTTGTACTCAGTCTTAGAAACGGGTCACTTTTGTTAATGTTTTTATTTAGAAAGCTCCTGTGGTGGTTTCTGAAGCAGTGCCTGGGAAAAGTTTCCTAGCGTGTACCAATTAAAATTGTCTTATTTTAATGAGGGAATGGCTAGACAAGGAAATATCAAACTCCAAGGAAACAGAAAAGGAGAGATTAATATTGAGTGGCAAAGTTTTTGGCCAGAGAAGGGGGAATAAAGTAAAAACTTTAGGAAGGGAAGGACACTTTGAAGGGAAGACAAGGAAAACCAGGCTTGCAAAGATCCTGAGAAATGGAGGAAGTGAAATAGCAACAGAGTCTGAAAAAGTCAAGGAAATATGGAAAACATTTTGTAGTCCAGAAATGTTTGGTGAGGAATGACACCAAGACAAATGTTTTTTAAGCATGGGATATGATATTATAGATATAGTTCTTGTAATTTTGTCTCTATGTTGACATTTATCTGTCTTTCCTCTGGCTCTGTACCTTTTTTATTACATTAACTTTTTAAAATCTCAGATTTTACATTATAGCTTTAGGTATTTTAAAAAATGTTTATAGAAATCTTTGATGACTCAGGCTCCATGTTACGATGGAACATGAAAGGTAGGCATTATTAGAAGATCAGCGGCTCTTACTCATTACCCATCTCTAGCTGCTCCAGCTTTAGCTTTTTATGTTTTATACCTACATTTTACCTGAAGTTTTTTTAGATTATAAGTCTCTTGGTAGTTGTCTTTCTAAATCTGTGTTTAAAAATATCAGCCACAATACTAGTAGTAGGGCACATTGGATTTTGGTCTTGACCTGATAAGATAGGTGATAAGGAACACAGGTGATTCTGGCTTAGGGAAAAAAAGCAAAAATGCAGAAATTATTAAAGGATAGGGTGAGAACAGCTCTCATAAATGAGTGAAAGGTTGAGTAACTAGGTTTTGGGAGAACTAGGGTATCAGCAGGAGTTAACATGGATATTCTTTCAAGGGTGTTATAAAGTGACTTGGCTCCAACTACCTTCTATCTCTTTTAAAGGTTTTAAATTCTCAGGAAAGAGAATCTGATAGGCCTAGTCTAGGTCAGTCAGCCATGACCAAGGGAAATGAGTAAACCAGACATATTTATTGCGAGCTGATCAAATACCCACATGGCATTTCCCTTATGCATCTTACTCTTCGTTGTACCTGTGTGAGATACAGGGCCCCACACCTAGTATTTCATCCTACCTGAACCTAGCACCTTAGTCACAAATCCGTCACTCCTGTTCCCCCTCAAACTCCCATGCCTGGTCGGTTTTGCCCTTCCACCCAGCTGTCACCTTCTCTGTTGGCGCGCTTGTCAAAATCTCTTACATTTTTAACTTTTCTTAGATGGCCCTCCTACTGCCCCAATTTAACTGCATCCTGGTTTTATTGATACACATTTTTTACTCTTTTTTCCATCTCTTCCTGTTCATGGAACTAGAAATGTTTTCATTCCATTTTCCTTACAGCCTCCTTTTTAACCCTACATTATTAACTTAAGGTGCCCTAACCCTACTCCTGACCTCACTGACCTACAGTTCACTCTTCTGCATCTTTCAGTGAGTCAGTGCTTAGGCAGGCCGATCTCTGTTTCTCCCCAACCCCTATTTAAACACGAATTAACATCCATGGTTCATACCTCAGTTTTAGAGTCTGCCACTTCCTTTCCACTTTTCCCACTGTCATTGGAAAGTGACCATAATCTCCGGTTCATTCTTCTTGTGTTTACGTGCAGCTTCTTATCTCATCGAGACGCCTGGCCCCTTTGCCCGTCCTCATTTGCCCCAGTTGTTAGCCCACTTGACTTCTCCCTCTGTGTTGCTGACTTCACCCCAGATTCCCTTTTCCCTGGTACCTTTTGGCGCCCGCTCTTCGTGAGTTCATGGCTCCGGGCCCTTCCGAGCCCTACTGCACCGTTTCCTTGTCTTTTCTTGCTCACCCTGTTTCCCGTCCGAGTGCCAGGGTATGTGGTGGTACTTGGCAAAATCTATTGGACCTCAGTCAGCAGTGGTTTGTCTGCTCTGAAAGTTCTGATTCTGCAGTATTGATAATGAAAAGGTCATCTTTGATTGGAGTTGTAAAAGTGAGAACTAGAAAGGTCGGTGTGGTTACCTTACTGTTACTAAATTTGAGCACTTGGCCTTTCGACTATGTTGTTTTTCTCTCTTTGCCGTAATCATTTCCTCTGCCCCAGAGTCTGGGGGCAAAACAGGGATCACACACCTTTGCTGATGGTATTTCCCCAGCAGCTGGGGAATGGGACCTCTTAGTCTTCCGTGCACGCCAGTGTCCGAGCTAAGTCAGAGGGGGATGGCGAGGTATGCTGCCGTTGTGTAATCTCCGTGTAACCTTTAGTTCGGTACCTATTTACTCTTGGAATACTAATACTCAAAGATATTTCTCCCATTATATAATGTGTTTAAAAAAGCAAACAAACAACCCTTAAGTCCTATTTTACTTTTGGAATTTCTATTACACAGATATAGGGTATTTAGCAATTTATTCACCCATTCGTTTACTCACCAAATATTTATCTAGCTAGCTCTTTCTGTGGCCAGGCATCGTGCTAGCTATTAGATATACTACAGTCAGCAAAACATGCCTGCGTGGGGCTACTTGTCAAGCAGGTCGGCGAACAGTAAGTAATCATGTGCATACATATGTAACTGCATGTTGTGGAGAAGCACAGCGACGGGAAAGAGTAAGGTGCGAGAATAGGGGTGCAGAGTTGAGACCGGGTGGACAGGGAAGGACTGAGGGAAGCGGCTGGTAAGCTGTGAACTGTAAGCTGTAAGGAGCAGTTAGCCAGGAGAGCAGACAGACCTGGAGCTCTCCTGAGTCCGCTTGGAGAATTTGGGTATTTTTCTGAGGGGAAACATGGAAGGGACTGGCATGACATGGCTGAGAGTTTAACTTGATTTATGTTTATTCATTTGCTTTTTAATGAGGCGGGGCAACTGATTTACTTTTATATAATTGGTAAATAGTATGATGGTGGTGGTGGTTGTGGTGGTTGTGGTGGTGCCGCCTGAGAGGTGAATGTTTTGGTAGCAACATGGTTTAAATTTAGCAACATTACCTTGGAAAGCTCTTCATCGTGGGTTTTCCCTCCTTAGATTGTGCTGTATGGAAATCTCCTTTTTTAGTTATTTTACTTTTAAAAAATGACTGAATGTCACTTAGTTGCGGGTGGCATATTTCAGGATGGAAAATATCAGTGGTTTAAAATGAGAGTTTACAGAAAAAATAGGGCTATTTAATGTGATTGCTACAACCAGGATTGCACTTTAGCTGTTTACACTGGAGTGGCTGTCCTGTTAGATAAGATAATGAAACTCTTCCTTATCAGTCAATGAGTAATGTAATAGTAACTGTGTGAACTGGTAGAATTAATACATAAATTTCAATGTAAACTCATTAGTTCAAGCTAATTTTGTAGGCTGCAGTCGGGTTTACTTTTGAAGTACTCACTGTCTCTCTAGGCTGGATCTTGGGGGGCAATGGGTGACCCAGCTCCCATTTGGAAAGTTTTAGCCCCTTAGATATCGTAGACATAAATGTTCTGAACCTGTCCAAGAAGAAAAAAAAGAAATGTTAGTAATAAATTGCAGCCCAGAATATCTTTTGATAACAGACAAGAATACAAACCTAAAACAAATAATTTGCATTTGGAGAATGAAGCACAACTTATTTCAATGAAAAATATAAAAATAAACAACCTAACTTTGTACCTTAAGGAAGGATAAAAAGAAGAAAAGAGGAAACCCAAAGTTAGTAGAAGGAAGGAAATAACAAAGATCAGAGCAGAAATAAATAAGATCCAAAAAGATAATAGAAAAGCAATGAAACTAAGAGCTGCCTTTTTGAAAAGATAAACAAAAATAGACAAACCTTTAGTGAGACTCATCAAGAAAAAATGAGAGGATGCAAAGCAAATTAGAAATGAAAAAGGAGATAACTGATAACATAAAAATACAAAGAATCATAAGAGAATTATATGAACAATTATATGTCAACGAAATGGTCAATTCGGAAGAAATGGATAAATTCCTAGAAACATGCCAACTACCAAGACTGAGTCATGAAGAAATAGGAAAACTGACCAGACCAATAAAGAGATTTTTTAAATTTAAATTTACAATAATTTTATGACTTAAAGTGTTTATTAAGACTTCAGAAATAGTTTTTATGTGAATGTATCATGGCAGTTTAGAGCTCTGGTCCTGGTGGTTGCAAAACATGTCTGTCGAGATTGGAAAACAGCTTTTAGAAAAAATAAACCAAACCTATGAAATTTCTGTCATTATTGACAAAACTCCAACCATTTCACAAATAAATAATTTAGTTAACATGCAATATTTAAGACTTTGAAGATAGATAATAGTTTTTGTTGATTTTTTGGAGCTGGAAGGAACAACATCTGAGATATATTAAGTTTTATTGTCATAATCAAGAAAAATTGTCTCAGTTAGTAATATTTACCTGAAAAGTATGAATTTTATACAGATGGTGAAAGTTTAGTGTTAGAAAAAGCTTTGTTTGCTGAAATTCTAGAAAAACTTTGGGATATTTTCACTTGATGCTGCCTTACTATATTTAGTTACCTCTGCACAGTACCATAGAGAGGTAAAAATTGAATAAGCTATTTAACATTTTTCTTGATATTTTTATATTTATCTTATATCAAATTTATGCCATCAAGTTAAATAACATATCTGAGAACTTAGTATTGAAATAATGAAGCATGTGCCTTTGGATGGGCAGTCCATGGTATTATTGATGCAAACTCAATTCATGAATCATGTAAAGACTTTAATATTTACTTGAATAGAAATTGTGAGATAGAATTTTGAATAATTAATTTTTTTGAGGTCTGGGTTCCTTACATGCTATTCTAACCATTCTTATTTCTTTGGTTTTAAAAGAAATTTTCAATTGTTAAAACAGGTAGATTTATTTGACAACAATTGATGGAGCATATAAAACTAAATACAGGAAACTGTGATAGAGAAGCAGAGAATTTGAAATAAAGGACATTATTTCAAGAAAAAACTATTAAGTTATCCAACAAGTTACATGAAAATACACTTATTCGATGACAAATAGGAAGAATATAATTAACTTAAAATAACACCCTTTTACTGTATTGATTCTTGGAATTTAGCCAAATGATATTTTCAAGGCACCATAGATTGAAGTTAAACAAAATTTTATAAAATTAAAGTAGATAATTAAATATGACAATCCAATAAGTGAGTTCCATGGTATTAGGTGATAATAGAAATAGTGAATTTAAAAATATTATTAGAGCTAGAAAAAATAGAATTTTATCATCATTAGTTCAGTGGAAGGTAATAGGAGATTTACCTTGAACAATATTATGTTTTGGGAAAATATATATCGAGTCAATTCACCATTGTCTTAATCTCTCAGTTAAACGGGGGAAACTAAAAAAGCTCAGACATTGCCTAGCGGCTACAGATAGAGCAAGTAAAGGGTTCTAGTTGTGGCTTCTAACACTCAACAGATGACTTGGAAATTATTAGCATAGTTTGATGAATGATTGGTGCTCTAACTTGCGTCATTTGGGTACAGTTTTATACTATGTGTAGTTCATATTATTTAGAGACTAAATGGGAATGTATTAAAATTTTTGATTTATATACTTAACATCTTTTCTTAGCTGAGTATTAAATATTATCACTTGACATGAATACTTTTCATAAATATATCTGTGATTGGGCGATTATTTCATTTTGGGTTTTACATAGCGTGAGTTTTAACATTAAAAATTAGTTATTATTAACTATGTACTACATTTCTGCAAATTTTGGCTAAGCACTACCTTTGTGTTTTTATAAAGGTTTTTTACTTTTTTGACAGTTTTACCATTGCACATAGCGTAAGTTTAGTAATTTGGAGCTGTTATTTTCCCTTCCTACTTTTTTAGTTTAGTTTTTGACATCTGGTGTTCACAAAATAACAAGAGTAAGCTTTCTTGTTTAAGTACAGTTTCCTTCAAATCTCCTAAATAAAATATTGAGATTTTTACTGCACTATTTAAGTCAGGCAGCTTGACTTGCACTGAAACAGCATAATTATTTATCACCATTTTTCCTTCAGGTTTGTATGAGAGTCTTTTAGGTAGGCTGTAAGATGTTTGAGTATATTTTCAAAATTAAAATTGAAGTGTGATTCATAGTACCTACTATGAATAATTCCAGAGAATTGAAGAGTTGATGCAGAATATTACATTTTTCTTAGTTTCTGCAGTTAATATAGTTTGAAAATAACATTTTTGTTTTTCTGACCCATCTTCTAGCATATATAGTTTCATTGTTGCAAGCACTAACAACTAATTGGGATTTTTGTGTATACAGAATAATCACAAGGTCATTATTTCCTTTTTCATGTCTGTCCATTGATATTTAGCACAAACCTCCGCTCTACTGTGTGGTGTGGACAGAATTATTCATTGTTTTCTAGTAAAAGAGACATCTATGTCTTTTCTGTATTTATGATGTGGTTGGCAGAATAATGGCCCCCAAAGATGCCCACCCCTTAAATTCTTGGACCTGTGTTTATGTTACCTCATAGCCAAAGGGACTTTGCAGATGGCATTAAGGACATAAAATTTAAATAGGGAGGTTATCTTGGGTTATAGGGGTGAGCCCAGTGTAATCACTGGAATACTTAAAAGCAGAAGAGGGAGGCAGAAGACTCACAGAGAGGTGAGGGAAGAAGGGGCAGGAGAGTTTGGAGTATGAGCAGGACTCAGCCTGCTGTCCCTGGCTTTGAAGATGGAGAAGGGGGTGATGAACCAAGGTATGCAGCACCCTCTAACCGGGGTGTCCAACCTGTGGCATGCAGCCCAGGATGGCTATGAATGCGGCCCAACACAAAATCATAAATTTACTGAAAACATTATAAGATTTCTTTTTGTGATTATGTGTTGTGATGTATTTTATGTATGGCCCAAGACAACTCTTCTTCTTCCAGTGTGGCCCAGAGACGCCAAAAGGTGGGATACCTCTACTAGAAGCTGAGAATAACTCTGGTAGGCAGCCATTAAGGAAACAGAAACCTTAGTCCTTTGTTACATGGACTCAATTCTTCCAACAGCCTGAATGTCCCTGGAAACAGATTCTTCCTCAGAGCCTCCATAAAGGAACACAGCCCTTGATTTTGGCCTTGTGAGGCTTGGGCAGAGATACCACCAGATCTGTGAGACAATAAATTTGTGTTGCTTGTAGCTGCCAGGTTTTGTGGTAATTCGTTACGGCAGTAAGAGAAAACCGATATATACTATTTTAAGGGAAATCGAATACAAAGTACTTTGTATTACTGAGCAACTCTTAGCCTTGTATTGGGGGAAAGGAGAGGATGGGGAAGCTGTGAAGGAATTGGGGGATGGGGAAAGAGGTTTGTGCGTTTTTCTTTTTAAAATTCTTTTGGAGTTAGAGTATTGGACCTAGAAAGCTTGACTGTAGCACTCAATAACTTAGTTAATAGTATAATTTTCTGTATTACTGATATATAATAATTAAGCTATTGACTTGATGCATGTATTAGTTGGAAAAATCATATTTAATTTGTGTCCTTAAAGCACAGTTTTATTAAAGACTTGCTTTTAACATGTCAGTGTGGGAGAACACTTGTATTTATACTCATAATTATGCCTTTACTAAAACATACTTGAATTATGACCCTGATTCAGGCACTAACACCCATCTTGTATTTGTTTTTGTTTTGTGCGTGTGGAGGAAAAGACTCTTTTTCTTGTAACTTTCCTTTGTAAAAACATTGAACATGAAAGTTGGAAGGAACTTATTTAGACTGACTCCTCATTTTACAAATGAGGGACTTAAAGTAGTTCAGAGAAGCCCAGTGAGGAGTCTCAGGTCACTAAGCCAGGCGTGTTGGCCAAGACTCAGGAATATTGGTCTGCTGTTGCAGGTGGCAGTGGGAAAGTGCTCTGAAAGATGGGAACCAGTCTGGGTTCTGCTCCCAATTCCCTCCACCTTCCAGGAGCGCAACTTGGAAAACCCATTTATTTCCAAACTGCTATTTATAAAACAAATTAATATAATTGTTAGTAAAAAATGGAGGTTGCTTTGGAGATTTAGGATTAGTAGCCCTGTTAGGATAAGCTGTCCAGTCTTGAATCAGATTCTGTTCAGAAAGAGTCTTTGTGTAACAAAAGGAACAATGATGGAGGCTTGAGTTCAAGTAGCTGGTTTGCTTGCAGTGGTAGTTTTGACACTAAGTGGCAAAAGGTACATCAAAATAAATTCTCTGCAGCTCAGAAGAAGTCATAGCTTGTAAGGGAGTGTCACAGAAGTATCATTGACTGACCTGAATTGGCTGTGGCTCGGTTTGTTGCACCGTTGCCTCGCTGTCGCCTTTACAGTAAAGTACAGGTTTGACTTTCCCTGTGTGACAAAGTACTTCAGCCTCTTTGGAGTCTTACTGCTGACTGATTCACAGGGATACCTGCTTCCCAGCTCTCCATTCATCACACCCAGGTCACTAGTGAGGAGTGAATGAGAGGCTCCAGGAACCTTTAGTTTTGTCTTACAGAGTTAGAGTTGATGGGATCTTATTGGAGCCTGGGTGCAAGAGCTCTCAGATAACTCATTCTTGCTTTGCTGCTTATCCTTATTCTGCTGCCAGCGGAGCCCTGCAGGACGGGCCCTCTTCTCTGCAGTCCAGCCTGACCATTCAAGTACCGCCCTCCTGGTGCCATGTTTTCCCTTGCCCCCACACCTTTGATGGTCCTTCCCATTTCTTGGAAACTGCTCCAGCTTCCTATGCTAACCTGTACTCCCACTATTCTTCAAACCATGACCCAGTTGTCATTTCCTCCTAGAACCTCCACTGACACTCTTTTCTTTCCCAGCCTCAGTGAGAAGTCCTTTTGTGAACTGAAGCTCCGAAAAACATGTGTCTCCCCCTGCGTTAAGAGTTGCCCTGCTGTCTTGCCGTGCTGGGCAGCGAGCTTCCTGAAGGCAAAGACTGTCTTTCCTGCCTGTGTTCCCCTTGCCCAGCACAGTTTCTCGAATGTGTAACCAAATGGTCTGACCTGCCTTGGGCATGTGCTAGAACAGCTGGTTTTTCAGATGGGTCTGTAACTTAATATGTTGGCATTCCCCAAACCCACAGGCACATGCACAGATACGTTTATAATTCAGACACATTTGGTAATTAAAATGACCCTTTTCCTGTTGTTTCCATATTTTCTCTATGGTAGACCCTATCGTGATAACCAGCTTTATACAAAAACTTGTGTACACCTCTGATCTTTATTCCTTCTGATCTCGAGAATCGCATATTTGTTATTGACAGTTTTAAGAAGAAATAATTTAAGTTTTATAAATTATGAAAACAAGAATTGAATGAAAGTGTGGGCTTTGGAGTTTAGACTTTCTAAATGCTTGATTTCCTTTGGTTTACTAGCTGCGGACTCTGGGAAAAAATCCCTTCCTGTGACTCACTTTCCACTTTTAGAAAACAGATTTGTGTCAGTCAGTGTAGGCCAGGTTATCCTGCAGTAACAAACAACCACCAATACTCAGTGGGTTTACAACATAGAATATTTATTGCTCAGATTTCATGTACATTGTAGATTGGCATGGGGGCTGTGTTCTTTGTGGATTTTCAGGGACCCAGGCTGAGGGAGGGTGCATCTTGACTTAAAAGATCATGGAAGAGGTAAGGAAAAGAGTTAGCTCTTAAAACCTTTGCCTGAGAGCGATATGCCTGCATTTCACTAGCTAAAGCAAGTCTCATGGTGAACGGAATTCAGAGTTTGGTGACGCATAACCCTTTTGCTAGTGAGAGGCACCAAATGCTTGCAAACAGTCTCTGCCTGCAGGTAATGGCTCACGAAGGGGAACACTCGGAATATGCCATATGGCTCGTGTTGCATTGGGTTGGCCGAAAAGTTCGTTTAGTTTTTTTCCATAAAATAAAAGACACTTTGTATTTTCACCAGTAACTTTATTGATTTGGATATTTTGAATATATCAGCTATCTCCCATGTGGTTTAACATTAATTGTTCTCTATTAATGTCTCGGTTTGATCACTATCAACTTCAACTGGCTTACCTGACCGGGGAGCATCGTCCAGCGAGAAATCTCCAGCAGGAAACTTCGCAAACCACTTCTGACACGTTCCATCAGTCACAGCACCTTCTCCATACACTGTGCAAATCTTTCTTTGCATTTCAGGTGCATGTTTACCTTTCTTAATAAATAATAAAGCATAATATGCCAAAAGTATTGCATATTTTCTCCCATCTTCAGTATTAAAATGGCTACATAAAAATTCACCAATTTTGATAAGATTTTTTTAAATGCACGCTGATATGACAGCTGTCACAATACAGTCTAACAAAGTTGTTTCAAATGAAGTTAAAGACAACTAAGTGCTAGTAGAGCCATTTTTGGGAGAAGAATGAACCTTTTGGCCATCCCAATACATGGTAATAATTAATTAATATTTACTAATATTATTAGTGATTGGTTTCTCTGAAAATCAGTAATTATCTATTATAAAAAATTATAAATAGGCCCAGGATATGATGAAACCTTGTATCCTTACTTAATTATTGACACTTGGATTATATAAAAACTTTTATTTAAAATGCACTGATGGATTAAAAATTAAAACCTGCAGCTTTGTGATTTGAATGTAGGTTTTCTTTGTAAACTTTACAATTTAACTTTATCATTTTCTTTAGGATCACAGCTTTGAGGTTGAATAATGAATAGTTTCTGAATTATCAAACCCACTAACTTTGAAAATCGGTGTATTTCATCTCTGGATAATGTACTTATGAATTGGAACATTTTGATAAGGCATTCTCATGTGGAAGTGCATTGGCCTAAATCAGTTTTGGTTTTTCGCGCATTCTTTAGACTGCCAAGATTAGCTTCATTCTTTACTTTTTGAACAAAGGAGTGGTTCTGTGTTTTCTAATGTGGAGTTAAACCTTGGTTTCACGTGAGTAGTTCGATAAAAATCTTTTTTGGTCTTTCTATAGTGCCTGCTTCAAAATGTTAATATAAATATCAGTGATTTTCCTCTAGCAGTAAAAGAAATTATTTTATTATTTTATTCTGTAATCTAATATAAATCTAAGAATACCATACTTTTAAACTCCTAAATACCATTGATATTTAAGTTTTATATACTACATGGAACTAATATTGTTATAATTGGTTACCCTAAAACGCAAGAGAAATTGGTAACTGTTCTTTTAGTTACCTCACAAGGGAGTTGTAAGGATGTGACGGAATCATGTGGTCTTTTGAAAGCCACTCTGTACCCCTGTAGTATAGCAGTTATTGCTCAGTGTGAACATAATCAGTGTATCGAGAAGACTTTAGGGTGATTCCCCTCATAAGTGCCAAAGGTACTCATCCTCACTGGCTGTGTAGTTGGATTTCAGTGTTTAAAAATGTAAGCACATCCTTAATATTTAAATCTTTATTTAATTGCACATCAAAAGAATAGCACCCTTAAAACTTCTTCTGAAAGGTGAGTGGCTGTTCACTCACCTGTGGAATCTGTGTTGTAGCGCCCCTCCGCCGACTTGCATAGCCTTGTCCCCGGGAGCCTCTGTTCCTAGTGGACTCAGGCTCCTGGAGGGCAGACCCTGCCAACACGCAGGTGCCCAGAGGAGACTGTTCGGTGACGAATGGAATGAACAACAGCCGCCCATGATTTTAGAATCCCTTACTTTCCAGTTAATTTACATAATTTCCTGAAAATACAAAGGAAATTAATAACTTTTGCTTGGAGACATATGAAAGCTTTTCTCAGAAAATACATATCTTTAGCATTCCAGTTAGTTGAGCTGGTTGAAATGTTTTATTCCTATTTGCGGAAATTAATCTTTACCTGACGCCTGAATGGACTCATCAGGTGGGGAAATGAAGTGTGACTAGTTGGTTGGTAGCAGTGAGTCTCAGTAGGTGGGGTTCAGGGGACAAGGCAGTTGGGTGGGAGGTTGGGATTGGGTGGTGGGCTTCCAGCAGCACAGGCTATAACTCTGCCGTGGGAATGTTGACTTGGTGGGCACGCAGTAAAGGAGAAGGCGGGAGGAATCATTAAATGCTAAGATCAGATTGCGACCAGCTGGTAGAGGGGCCTCACCCGAAGGGTGTTGCTGGCGCCCGGGAGAAGCCCTGCTCTGTCCTTGCCGAGCTTCTGAGAGGAGAGCTAAGACAGAGCCGGCCTATTCCTCTGGTGCAGTTGCTGACTCACTATAATCTTCAAACGCTGGCAACGTAAACTGATTTTGAAAACTTTTCTGCTTGACTTGTAATATAAAAATCATGTTTTTAAAAAGAAGTTTTGACTCCTTTTTAAAAATCTTTGTTTTGTTTTACAATACAGCCCTTTTATTTCTACTCAAAGGGAAGTTATTTCTGTTTTTGAAACATTGAATAAAAAATTTAACACCGATTTACTGAACTTTCTTCCACTTTATCTTTTATTACACTGATGTATTTCTAGTGTTGTATGTTTCTTGTTCTTCATTGCTACCTAAGCTGAGTCATATTGAACAGCAGTTAAAGGAGAGAGAAAATATCAAGGAGTTTTAAGAATATTATCGAAGGTCAGGGTTTCTCAGCCTCAGCAGCACTGTTTGGCTGGATCATTCTTTGTGGTGGGATGATTAGTAGTATCCCTAGTCTCTATCCGCTTAGTGCCAGTAGCACCTCCCGCCCTCAGTTGTGGCAATCAAAAATGTCTGCAGACATTGCTAAGCGTCACTCCCTGGGGGCAGAGTGACCCTGGCCGAGGACCACTGATTTAGGCTCTAAGCTCCCGTCGTAAGGAATCTGGTTCAGAGTGCAGGCACTCAGCGAGGATTCCCATTGTCGAAATCCTGACACTTCCCTGGCCAGTGACAACCACTCTGTCCCCCAGTTTTCTCATCTCTCAAGTGATGGAAAATATTATCATTCAACTCATAAGTTGGAATAAAGGAGTTAATATATGTGAAGTTCTTAGCTTTGAGAATGGTGCCCGGCACATTGTAAATGCTCATTGTTAAAACCATGATTAATAGTATTACTGCTTGTAAGAATATTGGGTATCCTATTATATCTTTACTTTCCACCTTCCTTCCATTGCTTCTTATTTTTTTTACTGTGTCACCAAATGGAGACCTGAGGGGAAATCATAATTGAGAAAGTTTTTTAGCAAATTAATCTTTATTCTTAAAAGCCTCATCGCCTCGTGCTTGGGCAGGCAGTGGCAAAGCGAATTGGTAGAACACTGTCTGACCTGTTTCCTCCCCTCAGGGGTTGTGTACTGCTGAGCAGAAACCATTGCTTGAAATTGGGCTTTGTAGAGGTAGAGAGGGATGCCTTACAACTTGACTTTAAATTCAGGGTTAACTTGTCTTTGCTGTGGACTAAGAAGAGCTGGTCTCAGCTCTGGTCTCAGTTCTTGGAGCCTCTCCCTTCTCAGGGCTGGAGGCACATTTAAGCCCTTCTGTGTCTGACCCCAGACAGAAGTTGAAAGGCTTCCGGATGGGGGTGTGGGCTGGAAAGAACACTGATTTTTCTCTTTTACCCCAGTCGAGTGAAGCTCCCTCCTCCTTGAATTTAACCCATTATCCAATCTAACAAGGATGAATTCATTTTGCCAAAGCCTTCATTTTGGCAGTGGTTACTAATTTCATCTAATAAAAAAAGCAGTGTTGGGGGTGGGGAGCAGGAGCTTGGGTTGGGGAGAAGGAGAACGAACAACAAATGCTTTGTGAAAGAAAAAAAAATTATCTAAAATCTAAGAATGGAATAGAAAGAGAGAAAGAAGGAGTTGCAAACAAATCTGTAGCCATACATACCAAAACAGACTGGAAATAATTTAACTCAGCAAAATATTTTCTGTGATTATACATGCAGTTGAATTACTTTCAGTGTATAGATTAAAAATACATATGAATTAATTCCAAATAGGTTAATGACAGGTATTCTTTGAACATTGTATTTGAGTTTCTGAGTTTTAAAACACACTTTCGGTAAAGAATAGAATTTTTCAGTTTAGAAATATATTTTAAGTGAATGAGATTTTAAAAGGTAAATCAGCTTCCCTTTTTTGTCAAAATGTAGCAGTATAAAATTTCTCTCGGTGTATGACACCCTTTTTCTGTGTTACATTAGAAACATTTTAGTTCCACCTGGTTACTTTTCCCAGTATGAAAACTGGGGCCCCGTCACCATTCTCTAACTACCAGTTTGTACTTCTTGATCCCTTCACCTTTTTCACCCACTCCTCCAACGCCCCGCCATCTGGCCGCCGTCAAAATGTTCTCTGTATCTATGAGTCTGTTTCTGTTCTCCTTGTTCATTTGTTTTGTTTTTTAGATTCAATTGTTAATAGATATATATTTATTGCCATTTTATTATTCATATTTTTTATCTTTTTTGTAACTGAAAAATAAAAAATTACTGAAAAAAACCAACCAAACCAAAAACTGAGGCCTGGAGTTACAGAATCTTTCTAGCATTGCTTAGCTAGCTTTAACCAAAGGCTCTTAATTCTGTTAGTATTGTCATTGATTCTTATTTGGTTTGAGAAGTTGATAAAAGTCTTTACCATCTTGTTTTTTTGTTTTTTGTTTTCAAGTAGTCACTGTGTCTGAACTTTGTGGACTCTTATGTGGTAAAAAGAACTTATAAAAACACAGCTGCGCATAAGATTTTTATTGCCTAAAATGCAGAGCACTGGCCGTGAGCATTCCCACTGCAGTGGTGGCATTTTCCAGTGTGTCCCTGCTTCTCTCCTACAGAACAGTATTTCTGTTACTTTTCTCAGCACCTGCTTCGCTCCATGCAGCTGTCTTCTGTACTTCCCATCTTCTGTTACAGTGCCGTCACTACCTGCCTTGTGGTCTAAGTAAGGACCTTAATGCATCCCCCACAGATCCTGTAGAATCCACATTTGCACTGACTCCATGCCCCAACTCCATTGCCGATCTGAAGTGCAGACATTTGCAGTGGTCCTTGAGTAGATGGATGGATAAACCTGTCCATAGTTTTCCCATGACAGTTCAGGCCACAGTCTCTTCATGCCTATTAGATGCATCTCAAGTGTAAAAATATGCTTTTAAGGTAATGTGAAACTATGTCTCCTTCATACTGCCATGTCTGCTCAGTGACATCACTTTACTCAGTTGCAAGCTTGAATCATTCTCCATCATCTACAAGATATGGCCTCAAGTCCAGAGACTGACACGTGACATTTTCCACGGAGTGGCCCTGATACCTTTCCAGCCTCTCTTTCCCCACTAGTGTCCCCTTTCTGGCATTCAAAATTCAGCCAGTGGGGAATTGTAGGGGATTAGTATGTTTAAGATCTTGCCTTTCACACACAGAAAATAAGGACTTATGGTTGGTTCTGTTATTAGAATGCAGGGACCAGCTGTGTGAAATTCAGGTATCCCTGTACTCACTATGTGGAATGATGGTCCTAATGAATGCGTGAGATTTTACTTCCTAGATGAAAATTAAATCTAAAGCTGTAAACTGGATGTTCATTAACTTAATGTTTTTCCTTGACACATGTTTCTGTAGCTTCCAATAAAAATGTTTTTAGGTGCCCTTGTAGGTGGAAGGATGCATGCCAACCCAGAGGTAAATAAGTCTAGAGAATGAACATAATTCCTTTTTGGTATTCTTTGTAACAATCCCTGTAAAAGGGATCACGTGCCTAGAAAACAGGCAGGTTTCTAAAAATGTCTTGGGGCTCAGTCTTCTCACTGTTGTTGTTCTCAGCTTGTAATGTTGCATCTTTATATTTGCTTCTTACCATTTCATCATCCCCTCATTCTCTGGCTAGGGACACGGGTGCGGAGGGACAAACAGGAGGACAGTGAGCGAGAGCCGTGCTTCAGCCTCCCACGCAAAGCGCTCTCCTGAGGGCCCCATTTCCCATTTTTGTCTTTGGTGCTCCTGTGGCATCATCCATCCTCACCTCACAGCTGGTGTGAAGCCTTAGCCGTTTTCAATAGCATCTGTTTTCTAAGGCAGTTATGAAGCAACTTGGGCATTTTAGTGGCCATAAAACAGAATTACAGTATGAAAGGCCTTTCAGCAATTTAAAGGCTTTAGTGGCACTGGAAATATTTTCGTTTATGAAATTGGCACTAATGAAACATGTGGGCATACTTTTCCTCTAAATACCACCGTGTTTTATATTAAAATACTACAGACCACTCATCAGAAGAAACTTCCCCACCTTTGCTGTTTTAGTTTATATGCAACCATTTCTTAGATTTTGGAATGGTTCCACAGGCGTCTTTTTGGTTGTTTAAATGTGAATCAGACCCAAAAGTGATCTACAGATTTAGTGCAATCCCTATCAAAATTCTGAAGGCATTTTTTGAAGAAGTAGAAAAAGCAATCCTAAAATTCACATGGAACCACGAAAGACTTTAAATAGCTGAAGCAATTTTAAGAAGGAAGAACCAAGCTGGAGGCAGTATACATCCTGATTTCAAACTATATCACAAAGCTACAGTAATCAAAACAGATGACATAAAAACAGACACATTGATCAGTTGAACAGGATAGAAAACCCAGATCAGAAATAAATCTGTGCATATTTGACTGATTAATTTACAACAAAGAAGCCAAGAATACTTAGGAAAGGATGGTCTTCTCAGTAATGGTGTTGGGAAAATTGGGCGGCTGCAAGCAACAGAATGAAACTGGTTTCCTCTTTTACACCATACACGAAAATCAACTCAAAGTGAATTAAATACTTGAATGTAAGACCTGAAACCATAAAACTTTTAGAAGGAAATATAGAGGGTAAGTAAGCTCCTTGATGTGGGTCTTAGCATTGATTTGTTAGATTTGACACCGAAAGCAAAGACAATAAGTGGGACCACATCAAATTTAAACTCTTCTGCCCAGGAAGGAAACTATCAACAAATGAAGAGTCAGCCTGTGGAATGGAAGAAAATATTTGCAAATCATAGATCTGATAAAGGGTTTATCCAAAATGTATCATGAACTCATATAAGGCAACAAATAAGAACAAAAAAATCTGATTTAAAAATGGGCAGAGGAATTAATAGACATTTTTACAAAAGAAAACATCCAAATGACCAACAGGTACATGAAAAAGTAATCAATATCCCTAATCATCAAAAAAATACAAATGAAAACCACAATGACGTATCACCTCACACTTGTTAAAATGTCATCAAAAGATAAGAGGCCAGGATGTGGAAAACAGGAGCCGTGTGCACTGTTGGTGGGATTGTAAATTGGTGCAGCCACTGTGGAAAACACTACGGAGTTTTCTTCAAAAATTTCAAATAAAACTACTATATGACCCAGAAATCCCACTTTTAGGTGTATAGTCATAGGATATCTGAGACACAGCTGTACTTCTGTGTTCATTGCAGCATCATTTACAGCAGTCCAGATAATCGAAACAACCTAAGTATCTGTCAATAGATGAGTGGATGAAGATGTGTTCTATATGTTTATAGGATGAACTTTTTCTCATGACTGAATGAGAGAAAAGGACATCCTACCATTTGGGACAACATGGTTGTACCTTGAGGGCATTGTGCTAAGTGAAACAAGTCAGAAAGAGAAAGACTTACTGGATATTATTTATATGGGGAATTCAAAAAAGCCAGACTCGTAGAAACAGAGTAGAATGGTAGTTTTCTGGAGATGGAGGGTGGGGGAAATGAGGAGGAGCTGGTCAAAAGTATAAACTTTACATTATAAGTTCTAGGGATCTAGTATACAGCATGGTGATTCTGGAAAAGTTGTTAAGAGAGTAGATCTTAAATGTTCTCACCGCAAAAAAGAAATGGCAATTACGTGACATGATGAAAGTGTGAGTTAATGGCATGGTGGCAGTCATTTTGCAATATGTAAGTGTACCAGCATATACACCTTAAACTTATACAAATTATATGTCAATCATATCTCAGTAAAGCCGGGGCGGGGGGATGTGAATCACATACTTAAAAACCTGATATACCCAGTTTTGGGCACTGTTATTGGAGGCTGAGGACCAACATGAGCTGTGCTTTGTCAGGCAGAATGTGAATGATGCTCCTGACGTGAGAGGGCCATTTCTATTAATATTTTCTCAGTTGGTGGAATGTATCTTTTATTTGAGTTCAAAATGTCAATTTATGATTACCGAGTGGGGGGAATGGGGAATGGGCTCTGGTAGAATTGGGTATTTACTCATGTTTATAGATGAGTAAAATAGAATCCATAAATGCTTGCAATATTAACTGTGATTTCCAGGATTGTAGAGGTTATAGTCTACAAAAAGAATTAATACAAAGTGAATTTAAAAGCTAGAGAGAAGCAAGAGATTCCTCAGAAGTAATTTCCTTCCTTAAAGTAACTGTATCTGTTTCTTCCAAAGCATTTTGAAGAAAAGGGGGTTGCAAATTGTGAATTCTGAAACTCATGTGCTTGGCATTTATTTCTGAATAAGGGTACTTCAGAGTTTGTGTTTAAGGAGAAATTTGAGCCTCAAAAATTTTTGTCCTTGATAATTTGCTATCTGGTGAAGAGACTGTAATTATGTCACTGTCTCTAGGTTGGTAATCTTTGCTTTGGAAAAACGTGTAATCCTGTACTTCACACAAACTAGATTCATTGCAGATGTGGCTGTAAGGGAAAAAGCCTTCTTCAACCCTTTGCTTTCCCACATTCCTTTCTCTTGCTGAAGCTCTCTGGCCTACTGCACTGTGAGTACACTACTGCCCATGTGAAGCATTCTTAATCATTATTTTCAATGTTTTAAAAATATTTTTCATTTTTATTTGAAGATGTTTAATTTTTGTTAATGTGATGGGTTAAGATTGGAATTTCTGTTGATTTCCTGGCATTTATTAAATGTCAGCTGTTTAAAATCTTTGCCTATTTTTGAATTGTTTAAAAAAAATTTTTAGACCTCTTTGTTACACATATCGCCTATATTTTCTTTGTGTTTTAACTTTGTTCATGCTGTCTAATCCCATAATTGAGAATTTTTTAATCTCGATGTAATTATATCTGGATTTTTTTCGCTTATGATTTATATTTCCTGTTTTGCTTAAGAAATACTTATTATCTCAAGATTTATATCTTCTCCTATTTTTAAAATACTTTTATTTTTATATTTAGATATTTCTTCCATTTAATTTTTTTGTTGTTTTCAAATTAATATTGATTAAGCATCTCCTGTTCGCCAGGCCCTGGGCTGTGTACTGGAATGAGTAAAACAGACATGGCTCATGCACTAATGGAGATGATAGAGGCAGAGTCAGGCAATAAATACGTAACCAAACAAATAATACTTAATTTTCATATGTGCTCATGAAACAGATAGTGGTGAGGGATACTGTGCAAGCCAGGGACACAAGCTTAAGTTATGCTAAGTTATGAAGGGATATGCACAATTTAGCCTGGCAAAGAAAGAGGGGAAAAGTGTAACCAGTAGCAGACTTCAGGGCTGGTTCACAGAGAGGTGGGTCTGGGATGAGATGAGTGTGTGGAAGTCACAGACCCTTCAAGACTTGGTAAGAGACCTTGGTTTTAATATAGGCGCAGTAGGAAGCTGTTGGGGATTTGGCAAGAAAGTTATGACCAAAGAGAGTTTTCTGCCGTTGAGATGGAGGGTATGGATGCGAGCAGAAAGACTAGTTTGCAGGCTACTGCAGTAGGTTTGACCAAAGATGAGGTGGCTTAGACAAGTGTGATGGTTGATCTTGTGTATCAGTTTGGCTGGGCAGTGGGGCCTAGATATGTGGTCAAATATTATTCTGGATATTTCTTTGAAGGTATTTTTTGAATGAGATTAACATTTTAATCAGTGGACTCTGAGTAAAGCAGATTGGCCTTCATAATGCTAGTGGGCCTCATTCAATCAGCTAAAGATGTAAATAGAATGACGGACTGACCTCCCCTGAGAAACGGGAAATTCAGCAGATGGGTTAAGACTTGAATTGCAGCTTCAGCTCTTTCCTGGTCTCCAGCCTGCTGGCCTGCCCTGCGAATTTTGGACATGCCAGCCTCCATAATCACATGAGGCAATTCCTAAAAAGAAGGGGGGGAAAAGTCATACACACACGTGCACACGCGCGCGCACACACACACACACACACACACACACACACACACACAGGTCCTCTTTCTCTAGAGAACCCCGATGAGTACAACAGAGGTTGTGGCAGTGGAAATAAGGGATGTGAGTGTATTTTTGAGGAAGAAACAGCAGGACTCACTAAGAGGAATAAATTGTAATTGAGTGGATGGTGATGCCATTTATTGAAGGGGAGGCAGCAGAAAGGAGCCAATTTCAGGAGAAATTCAAGAGTTTGGTTTAGGACCTGTTTAGTAGTTTGAGGTGCCAGTGAGTTCTGAGTGGAAGGGTTGAGGACACACATTGGAGATATGATCCTGGAACTCAGCAGTGTAGAGAGGAACGGCAGATTCAAGGCTGAGTACTGGAGAAGCCAACCCTTGGGAAGACTAACAAGGTGTGAGCAGAAGACTAGCAGGAGAAACAAGAGAGCATGGCACCCCGGGAGACACAAGAGAGGAGTGTCTAGAGCAGAAGAGGGTAGCTGATAACATCAGATGCTGTTGAATGATCCAGTAAGATGAGGGTTAAAAAGAAGCAACTGTTAGATTTGACAGCTTGCAAGTGAGTAGTTACATTTGCTGAAGCAAAGTTGATAGAGTAGCAGGAACAAAGTCGAGAATGGAGTGGGCTAAGGTTTGAACCGGAGATGTGGAAGTTGAGGAACCCACCTGTGACGACCCTTTGGCCAAGATGTGCAGTGACAGGGAACAGCAAAACTAGGGGTGGGGAAGTTGAGGAGTTGAGGGTCAAGAGAGGTATTTCTTTTTTAATTTTAAGATAGGTGATAGAAGGGCATGTTCATATGTTGATGGAGATGATCCAGTAAAGTAGAAGATGAGTGACAAGGAGAGAGGGTGTAACTGAAGGAACAGGTCCTTGGGAAAAGAGGTGTGTCTCAGATAACATGTAACTGTTTTTGTAGATGAGAGTCACAAGATAGGAGGGGAGGAATGGAAAATGACACAGCTGCAGGCCAATGGGCATGTGTGCTGCTGAGGATGAAGGACCTCCCATCTGATGGGGTTTTTTCCTCACCATGATACAAGGGAATGGAGCACTGGGAAGGAAGTTTGAAGAAAGAGACAGGAGGTAGACTGGGAAAGAAAGTTAAGAACCAGAATTGCTAGAGTAGTGTTGAGAGCCCAACCAAAGGTTGAGATGGATATAATGTGAGGCTAGGCTGTCTGTGTTTTCCCAGTGTAAATATTTTCAGGCTGCAGCTGTGGAGAAAGAAGAGAATTGCGTTAAAGCCTGACAAGCAGGACAAAGAGGGAAACATTTTAACAGGAGTGGTTCAAGTGATAGATGGAATTTCCATTTGATGAAAAGGGTACTTGGTGGATAATTAAAGACATACAAGAACTGTGGTGATGGGATTTGAGCAAGTAGTCTCTACAGATGAGAGGTTATATATATATGTGGTGTGAGGTATGGGGTCCAACGGCATTATTTTTCAGGAAAGGCAGTTGTGCCCCAAACAGTCCATTTCTTCTTCACTGGCTTTACTTGCCACTGTTTCCATATGTTAAATTTACATGTAATCCTTGGAGCCCTCTTTGGCTCTGTGTTCTGTTCCCCAGATCTCTTTGCCTTGTGCTTTGCAAACATGCAGTGTTTTCCTTTAGAGCAGAGCAGTGTCCTTCAGGCACACATGCTGTAGTTTCTCCAGACCTACCACCTAGAATGGAGTTGCTTGGCAAGACATAACGTGTTCATCCTCAATTTCATTTAGCTGTTGCCAAATTGTTCTCCAAGATGCTTGTAACATTTTAAATTCCTACCAGCAACATATGAGTTTCTGTTTCTGCACATTTGTACAAATACTTGAATTTTTTGGATTTTGGGAGGGGATTTGGTTGACCTCCTCACTCCATCACGCAGGAAGTCAGAAGTCTTAAGGTTTTAGTTTTAATGTGGTCAGACAAATCTGTCTTCCTGCCCCCACAACCCCGATTTTGTGGCTTTTTCTCTTGTGTCTCTTAGTGAAATTATCTTTCCCTCCGCTGATGTCATAGACATTGTTTCTGATATTGTCGCTTAATAAGTTTTAAAGTTTCGTGTTTCATAATTAGGTCTTAGGCCATGTAGAATTTGTTTTATGTTCATTGTAAGCTAAGTAAAGATCCAGTTTTGCTTTTCCATGGCTGTAACCAACTTTCTCTGCATTTTCCCCCATTAGCTTTCTCATTATATGCCAAATTTCTACATAAACATGTGGGCATATATGGCTCTCCATTCTCTCCCACTGGTCTAATTTATCCCTGTACCGACACCACACTATTTTTATTACTACAACTTTTTGATAAATCCTAATGTTTGGTCAGATAAGTCCATCAATCTTGTTTTTTTAGGAGTGTCTTGACTATTCTCAGTCTTTTTCTTTCTGTGTGAATTCTAGGATCAAATTGCAAGGTTTTATCAAAAGGCATGTTAGAGTTTTGATTGGAATCGCATATAATTTATAGATTAATTTGGAGTAAAAGATGTACTTTATTGAATCTTCATATCCGTTAACATGATTTCTATTTATTTAGGTCACTTTTTATGATTTTTAAATTTTATCTCCATAAATATCTTCTGTCTCTTTAAAAATTTAGCTCTAGGTAACTTATGGTTACCATTGCTATCATAAACTACAGATATTTTTTAACTTCTGTTTTAAAGTTTTCCATTGTTTGTAAAATGGAGTGCTATTGATTTCTACATATACATATGTATAGTAATTGGTTTTTGTTTTCTACTTAGTCTTTGATCAAGTTTAATAATTTAATAATTTTTTGGAATGTCTTCCCTTTGCTCTGAATTTACAAAGTTATATATAACATACACATTTCTTTTAATCATTCATATCTATAATTATATCCCACTTTTCTGTTGCTAATATTGTATATTTTGTTTCTCTTTTCTTCCCTGCTTAGATATTGTCCCTTATTTTACTTGTATTTTCAAAGAACCAGCTTTTGGCTTCGCTTATTTTTTTCTACTCTCACTTAATTTCTTAAATTTCATTAATTTTAACTCTTAAATCTCTCTCCTCTTTATACAGTAATTATGTAAATAAAAACAATTTTATTACTATTCAGGGTGATCCAGAGTCTCTATCTTGCTGCTCCAGGCCTTTCTCATGAGAGCAGTCACATGCTGTTCTGAATCATCTGTAGTGACTTTCCTGAGTGTCTCCACATGCCCACGTTTGGAAATTGAACGTCTCGGTTCTCTATGGGCTCTAATAGAAGCCATTTACTTCTGTTCCATTTTTGTGTTTATACAAGAGACGGTTTAGTTTGGGTCATTTTTCATCTTTGTATGTTGCTGTTGAGTCGGTATCCAGTTAAACAACTGTGAGCATGAAAGGGGCCAACCAGTCACAGATGGTAGATTTCCAAACTTAATTAAAAACTATTCTTTATTATCAGGAACATTACAATGGAAGATTATATTTAAATTATCTAATTAAATTCACCTCATGCTTTATAGTTCTTCCTGTTGACTTCTCAGGATGTGGTTAGCAAAGAACCAAGGTTTATAAGTGGCAAGTCTCAGTGAAAAGCTCTTACAAACAATGAAATGTAATGGTCAGTTTGAATATTCTGATTACACCCAAACCCTTTTGGTTACATAGACATGTAAAAGTTGTTTTGGTAAATTAAAATACTTGAACATATATGATAAACCAGTCTCTCAGCTATTTCTCCAGTCTTTGTGTAGAACTTGAACTCCGTTTGCTCAGCTCCAGGGCTTTAATTCTGCTGTGTTACAGATTCTGCCTATGGTTGTGTCACACATTTCTTGAAGAACGGGTTGAGAAACCTTTCCCAACTTGATGTTGATTAAGCGTCCCGGCAGTTTGCCTTCGCTGGAGAAACCTACCTGATGTGTGGCAATACGTGGTATATTCACCTGGTAGACAAACAGGTCTGCGTCAAGCCTGGCAGTCCGCAGGTTAAGGTGATTAACAAAGAGCTTGTGCAAAACAGGGGACAATGATTTAAAGTCAGAATTCAGGACCTCGCTATAAACGCTTATATCCTTTGTAATCTAGTCCATAATTCATTTTCAAAATATTTGTAGTTGTTACTTGAGGAAAACAGAATGGATTTTTAACTACTTTTTTTGCTACTGTCACACCACGCTGCCATAATAATGAGAACTCAAAGATAGAGTGCTTACCGTCTGCCAGATATTGTGCTAAGGCACTTTCATATATTTCCTTAGTTTCCTTCTCAGAAGTCTCACGAGGTAAGACTTTTATCATTCCCATTTTTCAGATAAGGAGTCCGAGGCGCAGAGTGATTAAGTCACCTCCCCCAGATCACACAGCTGGCGAGAAGTGGCCTGGAGGCTCAGACCTGCCCTGTCTGACGCCCAAGCCTGTTTTCATGATGACCAAAGCTCTGTATTCTTCCTCTAGGGGGTGTGATCCGGAACGGAAGTGATGACCGAGAACTCTTATTAAAAGATGGTGAAATAATCCATAAAACCGCCATTCAACCAAAAATACATTCCTGTGTGTTGAAATACTGAATTTTAGATTTATACATGAACAGCCTACAGGTCAGGCCAAGAAGATTCTTAAAAAGAAAAAAGAGAACTGAATTCCTGACTCAGGTCTCTCCTTATTAAAGTTCTTGTTAGGCTAGTTTTTACTATCTTAGCAGGCTTTAGTAGAATTATTGGCATGTATTTTCTTTAATTACCTCGCATTTGCATTTCAGACATTTGATTGTTTGGCTCACAGATTTTGCCTGCTAGAGGCCACTAGTGGTTGTTATTAAATGAAACTGTCTTCAGGATTTCACAATTATGTTTGAATTTTAACAGGCCTTCTTTTTTACATCAGAAAGGCACACAGTCATTGTAATATCAAAATACGTCTGATCTAGGCATAAAACACCAAATAAAATAACATTAAGCCTCAGTCTTTAAATGTAAACTTAAGGGAGAACACTGGCCTGTGAATTTGGAGGTCTGGAACTTGCTCCCTGCTTGGCACTCCAGATAAATGATTGCCTTTCTCTGAGCCTCAGTGAGGAGGCTGTAGAATGAAACTGTATGTCCTGTTTCCATGCAGCTCTTCACATTTCATATTGCATCAAAGGATGATTCCGGATTTGCTAGTGGTTTTCCATTAAGAGTGTTACTTAGCAGAAATGTGGGAGATAGGGAGAAAGATAAGCTGGAACCTGTGACAGATTTTCTGATGTATTTATTTTTTTAAAGTACTCTCACAAGGCACCCTCTGCTTAATGTAAAATAACCGTTTATCCTGGAGTCTTGCAGCGCAGTGCATCCAGTGGTGACATTTATCCAGGAAAGTTCTAGGGATTTAAAAAAGTAGAGCAGTGGCACTCTCCTTTTAATTTCATGTTCCTTTGTACTGCAGACTTTGCATGCATTCAGCCAACATTTATTAAGGGCCTACCATCTAGATGTTATGTTTTTAAGGGTCTTTTTTTCTCCAAATTATTCTTGTTTATTCTATTAATTGTCTCAATTTTTCCCCTTTGCCCTCCTCTGTCTAGCCCACCCCCTGCTCCCACAGTCCATCCCCACACCTTGTCCATGTCTCTGGGTCATTCATACATGTTCTTTGACTAATTCCTCCTCCTTCTCTCCCCAGTCCCCGTCTCCCCTTTCCTAGATGTTATTTTTTAAGAAAAAAGAAAAAAACCCTTTTCCCTGTGTAATTTGGTTGAATTGTATTGTCCAGCTCCATCAGAAACCATACGGCGAAGTGAAGTGATGCTTTTGAGCTGCTAAATATCCCTTTGCTATGTTAGTGGGTGGCATGGTTGCACTGTGGTTGATCGAGATGCAGTTAGGAATGTTTAACCAAGAATTCCACTAGCTAATTATCTACAATAATACCATGAACCTATGGTCAATCAGTACATATTATTTTTCTACAAAGACTGAGTTCTTATTGCTAAGTCAGTTTAAAGTTAAAACAGACTCCTTAACCAAAGGCTTTCAGCATTATTAATAATACTCACTATGAGTACAAAAACATATTGAACATGTTCCCTGTACTAGGTATTGTTCGAAGCACTTGACATGTCCTAACTTATTCTCACAAACCAATGAGGTAAGTTCTATTACCCCTATTTTTTAAAATAATATTTTATTTATTTATTTTTAGAGAGAGGGGAAAGGAGGGAGAAAGAGGGGGAGAGAAACATCAGTGTGTGGTTGCCTCTGGAGTGCCCCCGCTACTGGGGACCTGGCCTGCAACCCAGGCATGTGCCCTGATTGGGAATCAAACTGGTGACCCTTTGGTTTGCAGGCCAGCACTCAATCCTCTGAGCCACACCAGCCAGGGCTATTACCCTTATTTTATAGATGAAAAAATTGAAGCACAGAGATACATGAGATAAATTGCTAATGTCATATAGATATTTACCTGAAACATTAAAATAATCTTGCAGTTAATAATTGCTTCCTTTTTTCTTTTTGCCTAGTCTTCAGTTTTTTGGTAGTGACTTCATATCTCCTCTCTTCCTCTCTCCACATCTCTCCTTGGCATCATCTGACTCATCATTTATCTGTCACTTCTGTTTTTCTGAATGGAGACAGCCTTCCTGGAACCTTCATTTATTTACCTAGCTCAGAACTTGTTGCCCTTCAGACCTCCTCTCATCCTGCTTGCTTCGTGTCTCTGTCTCTCTCTCTCTCTCTAATTAATAAATAAAAACAAAAAGAGAGACGATGATGGCAATTCTTGCTGCTGGAGGAGTTAGGTTTGGAGACCTGAGCCGTAGGCAGGGCTGAGCTCCAGAAAGGACATGTCAACCCTGGATATCAGGCAGGCATTGGGTCCCCTTCAGCAGGGCACTGATGGGATCAAATTGCCATTTAGAACAGTCACATTGGTGACACACTTCGGCTTTGTAGAAATGATCAAAGATTTCAAAGGCGATGACCACCTAGAGGTCAGTTAGGAGCTGCTGCAGCAGTCTGGGCAAGAGGATGTGATGTTTAGACTGAGTAGTGGCAATGGGAGCAGAGAGAGGTGGACAGAGGCACTTAGTGGATTAACCGGAAGCCTGGGTCAGTCCCTAGGCTGGCTGGGTGTGGTGAGTGAGAGAGAACGAGAAGGCTAGGATTATTCCTGAGCTTCTGACTTGGGGTCATGGATGGACGGTGTGATCCTGGCCAAGGACCAGAGTCTTCTTGGTTTTTGGGGGGCGGGGGGAGGATAGGAGAAGACTTCAGTTTTGGACATGCTGCATTTAATGCCCTTGTGCGACCTCTAAGTGTGGGTGTTCAGAAGGTGTGAAATGCATGAGTCTGGGGCTCAGAAGTGAGGTTTGGGCAAGATTAGGGAGTTGTCGGCATAAAGACGGTGTTTAGAGAAAGAGAGAGTACAGCTCACCTCTGGGGAGAGGTTTTAGACTGATAGGCAGACTGGATTTATTTAAAGGGCCTGGTAGAGAGGGAGGCTCTAGCAGGACTGTCCACCTTTTTGGCGTCTCTGTGCCACACTGGATGAAGAGTTGTCTTGGGCTACACATTGAATACACTGTGACATGTAATCACAAAAAAGTCTCATAATGTTTTAAGTAAATTTATGATTTTGTGTTGGGCCGCATTCATAGCCCTCCTGAGCCACATGCGACCCGTGGGTCACGGGTTGGACACCTTTGCATCTAGAGGGTGGGACAGTAATCGGGGAGGGAAGACTTCAGGACAGGAGAATGGGCAGCAGGCTCTGAGGCTGTAAAGAGGTCAAAACGAAGTGAGGACTGAAAACACCCCATGAGATTTCTCTGTGTGAGGGTCATGGGGACCTTACTGGATGCCATTTCACTGGGACATGGAGAGATGGGGTGGTGTTGGGACAGACTTGATCAATGGACTGTGAGGCAGTGGGGAGCTGACAACACAGAGCAAGCACAGGAAACTCATGCAGTTTGAACAGGAAATGAGATTGTGATATTGGTGGGGGAATGGAGTCAAGGAAGGGTGTATTCATGTATTTTTAAATATAAAAGTCTTGGATGTGCTTAAATGCTAAGAGTCAGGAGCCTGTGAGGAAGGGGAGATTGAAAATAAGTCGGGGCGGGGGTGTAATTGGTCGAGCAGCATCCTAGAGAGGGCAGGAGGGCCGGCCTGAGCTGGCATGGGATTCTTTTTCCATTGTAACAGGGGGGAAGGAGGAAAGCTTGGAAGCACAGATGAAGGTAAAGACTCAGTGGAAGTTTAAAATGAATACTTAAAAAACAAAATCATTCAGTGGTTTGAAAGGTAAATCAAATTTTGTACCTTTGAATAGTATTCATGTGGAGCTGAAGATGTGGCACCACAGCAGGGATGTGCCCCAGGACCACTGATGACCATTGGCGGGCACCTGTGCTTCGGAACATCCCAGTGCTGCGTGCTGGATCTTGGGGTTAGGAAATAGTTGGGAGACGGAGGGGAGTCGTTAATTAAACAGTTGAAGTAAAAGGCTATGCTAAGTATCATGGGTGTTTAAGGGGATAATTGGAGAATTGGGTTTTTTTTTTCCTGTGGACTAATCGGTAACCATTATTTTGATGTATGAAAAAAACCACAGATAACCTACCAAACAGCAGTTAGCTTGCAAGCATGTTCCCCAGCAGGAAGCACGGTGACTATTCAGAAGTTTACTCTCTTTTGCCACAGTTGAGTACTAAAGTGACACACCTCATTTACTAGGGTAGCTACAGTAGGAAGTGACCTAATTAGAATGAATGGTAACTACAGGAACTTTCTAGTCTTCCTGTTTATAGGGTCAGTGCCTCAAATTGCTTCTCTTTACTGGATTGAAATGGATTAGTTGTGACTTGTTACCGAGTTAATAAGAGAAAAGCAAAACTTATATTAGAATGTGGATTTGCATATCACCGTTTCATTTCCTTTTCAAGGAAATTTTTAAGTTAGTCTTTTTAAAAAACCTTTCTGCTTGTCCTCATCTTCAGCATTCTCCTCCCCAAGTGAATTTTTCTTTGTCGAGCTTTTTAAGAGCTTCCTTCCAATTTAATGTCACTATCCTGGTCATACCAAGTGCTCCAGTACATTGTCATGTCAGAGTTCAGTAAATGACTTTTTCTGTATGCTAGGCTGGATATACTATTTCTATTTCCAGTATTCCACTAAAGGCCACTTTGTGTTTCTAGTGGTTCTACATTTCTAGAATATACAGAGTGGTTCCCCTTCAAATGTTTTAAAATAGCATAAAAATCTTGGAATTTGTCACTAGCCTGTGCAGTATTCTATGACTTTTCTCTTTCCTCCTTGAACATTTTCTTTGTTACTGCTGTTCAGTGTTATATCAATCTAATACCAATTTCCCTCTCAGTTTATGGCTCTCCTACACTAGCTGATAACCTTTGATATGGAACTCTGTCAAGTGTTTTTTGAAATTCCACAATCACTGCCACTCCTTTTATTAAACTTGTCGGTACTATCCTCAGAGGGATTTGCTGCATGTTATGTGAGAATGACTTGCAGGGCTGGGAAACCTGTTGGCTGTGTCTAATCAAAATGTGCTCAACAAGTGATCAAATAAGAGCCCTTAGTTTTCAGTGATTACATGGCTGTTGCACTGTGAGTCTGCAGTGAAATCCTGGAAAGACAGCGGAAATTAATAACAAAAAAAAATTACATCCAAGAGCAAAGCGAGCACAGGGTTTTAGGATACTTCAGCTACATCATTTCTTACTGCCCGTAGACACATGTTAAGATTATTAGATCCTAATAAATAATATTCTTTGCACATTGCCAATGAGGGCAGTAGAGCAAAAAATTACTGAATAAGCTCTATGTGACCCCTAATACTATTGACATTGTCATTGTATCAAAATCAGAATAGCTTCTACTGTTAGCTCTGGTCACTGTGCGAAGAGCTTTATATACCTAATCTCATTTAAGTGCTTCAGCGGATATTTTTGAGCACCCACTGTATTCCGGGTACTGTGGTGAGTACTGGGGACTTTATGCTCACTGCTGTTCAGGAATTTGTAGTTTAGTAGGAGATCCTAGCAAGAAAATCAGAAGCCCCATTAGATCATGATAGTGCTGGGGCATGTTTGGAATAAAGAATGATTTTCTAGCAGGTTCATTTTCCTTCAGCAGATTGTATTTCCATAGAAACACAGTATCACACAGTGTGGATAAAGCACAATTAAGCTTTAATGTCAACTGGACCCATTGGGGAATGGGGTGGGGTGACTGCTAGCAGTATAGGGCCATCAGATCCTCAGTGCCATCACTCCGGTGTGCACTCCAGCACCAGCTAACGGCTGAAAGGGGGGCAGCTGTCAAGATAGCTAAGCCCTTTCTTGTCTGGCCATGGGATAGAGGGTGGCTACATTGGCAGCGCCCATTAATACAGAGTGGTGGCCCTGACAAGGAGTGAACCCCGTTGCCTTAGGCTGTCCTGGGGAGCTGGCCATCATGCGTTCTTCTCTCTGGATGGAGTCTGGACACATATCTAGAAGCCAGGCACATCGGGGACTGTCAGAAATTCAGGAGTCTGGACACATATCTAGAAGCCAGGCACATCGGGGACTGTCAGAAATTCAGGACTAGGCCTCACAAGGCAAACGTAAAGTTCTCATCTGTCTCAGACATGTAGGCAATAAAAGCCCAATACCTCTTGCACGTCAGGCACAGCCTTAGTGCCTCTGCTCAGCGCGCCTTGTTGTCAAGTTGTATCAGCCAGCTTTATCAAGAGAGCTCTAACAGTTTAGGGATCAGGCTGCTGAGACAAGAAAGAGTCATTCTTGAGCACCTGCCATTGGGGGGCAGGCACTGGTGGGAAAGGGACTCTCAGGCCGTGGAGGTGTTTGGAAGTGCTGAGCAGGGCAGCCTAGCCCAGTTTCAGGGAGTTGGAGAGGGCTTTCCAGAGGACGTGACATCCAAGCTGTGAAAAATAAATCGGGGGTGTGTGGGGGATGACTTGAGATAAGCACAGCAAAATTTCCCTAGAATTAGAAATATTTCCATTTGAAAGGAAGATGTAGAAGAGAGAGTGGCTGTTAGGAAACTGTTGCATTCGCCTTTCCCTCTGTGTTGACATTTGCACTTTTGGTGCAAAAAGCTAAGGTGGGTGAAACTGCTGGCACCTTAGCATGAATCAAGGCAGTGGCTCCAAACTGTAGCTACTCCATTCATCACCATAAAGCACCTGCAGTTTAAAAAAAAAAAAAAAAGTAGTTTCACTTGCAGAAGCAGTAAACATTTTTTAAAATTACATCTCAACCCTGAGTACATACACCTTTTTATTGTGTATGGTGAAATGAGGAGTGCATATAAAGAATGTCTGTCACATACCATAGTATGTTAGATGCATAGGTAGTTGCTGACTGGCTGGATCTGGCCAGCCGGAAGGTCGTCATGGAGTCATGTTGTGCTGGTAGGTGGGCCTGCGTTGAGATGTCACTGCATTGTTGTGGCCTGCTGGTCACCTCCTGTGAGGCCTGCCCTCAGATTGCTACATCTTTTCCCCTGACATCCATGGGCTGGGTTAAATGCTCACATGGTACTTAAAGTGCATCTATAGAATGTCTCTCATTTTGTACAATACATATTTTCAGGTATGTTTCCAACTTTGTCAGGGTAGAGAACATGTTTTATTGATGTCTGTATCTTCAACTCCAATTGTAGTACTTGGCATCTAGTGAGAAATGCATATTTTTGGGGTAAATGGATGGGTGAATATAAATGAGGTAGGCATTTGACATCAAAATTTTAGAGAAATTTCATTTTAAAAGTATTAAACCAACATGTTATTTTTGTATTTATGATTTCCAGCCGGTGATGTTGCCAGATGGCTGAATTCCAAGTCAGAGGTGGGATGGGGATACTATTAAAAAGGCCCTTTAATGTTTTTAAATTTGTAGATCTAGCTAAGTCACCTCTTTCTTTTTCATATGAGAAAAGAAATCATGCCACCAAAATTTAGAACTCATACAAACGCATACATACCGGCTCTCCCCTGGGAGAAATGTAATTCTGTGGAGCATTGAAGGCAAAACCCCTAAGTCAAATGGCTGACTGGGATCTTCATCTACTCAGCAGCAATGTATTAAGACGAGCCTGTCACGCGCTAGGAATAGCTCTGATGTCGCTGTTTGGGGCAAAAAACAGATAAAATAAAAACAGAAACAGTCATAGGTGTCACCAAAGAAGAGCAATAAAATAGAGCTTTATCAGTTTTATTTGTTTTAAGACAACAGGTGTTCCCATCCTCAGAAGTATATGTACTCAATAGGAAATAATTCTGTAGGGATAGACTCTCATGTGTCTAGCAGGCTAAGCCCTTTCCATGGAGCCCGCGAGGCTCCGGGAAGGGCGTTTGAGGATGGGTTCTTTCCCATACTATGGCTGTAGCAAAACAGCCCATAGAAAAACCAACTGAAGAACAATGCTACTATTGCATTGTTAGTGAATATACTTTGGTATTCTTTTCACATGCTTTTGGGTTTCCTCCAGTAGGGGCGTAGAGGGAAACAATACTTGTTTTCTAGATTTGACTAATTTATAGCTTTTTACAAAATCATTAGTTCATGAACCAAGACTAAAAGAATTGATTAGAAATAAAATAGCTTAAATCAGTTGTTGAAAAGCTCATGTTTGGTATTAAACTGGAGTAATATTTTAACTGAAGTCTACATTTTGGTAGCAGAACACATGAATTATGGCGCATTTCATATTCAAAATTAACTGGGTCTTAAGAATCAGAGTCTTGAAATGCAGCCCAGTTTTGCAAATAGAAACTTTAATTGAACTCATGGCTGTTTAATTACATCTGTCAGCTCTTGTCACTTTCGCCACTGCTGTGGAAATTCAGGTACCTAAGGTTTGTGAGTATCCATCAGTGTCTTAAAACATACAGAATGTGACTGCAAAGTAATGACACTACAGTGGCTTATAGAAATCATACAGTTTTATTTTGTATCACAGAGCACATTGTTATGAGCTATGGAATATATGTCCTATTTATGCTAATGTTCTGATTTTATTTTTATATGGGAAATACATGTCAACACTACCCAAGAATTTGCTTAATCTGCTTTATATTTTACAAAGATGTCAGCTCTGAACTTTCAAGGTAGCATTTAATTTTGCTTCACTGTTTGTTTAATCGGCATTATGAAAAAATAAACTGTGCAGTTGCTGATGCATTTGCTTTTGAAGTACCTGTGAAATAATTTACCTTTTATTTGGTTCGGATTTCATGTATGTGTGTGGATTCTTTACTGGAGGGTAGGGTGGAGGCTGTTGATGGTCTTGGAGTCACGCTAAGTTGGGCTTGTTCAGTTGTAGTGTTATTTGTTAAGGTTTCTTTTTTTTTTTGTTTTCTGCCTTTTAAGCCAATTGTGAAGTTACCCTGTGTTCAACCTTGTTCTCTAGATCCACTTCCAAGCTTGTTATAACAGTATATTAAACTACTTGTTCAGCAGAGTATGAGGTAGTATTGTTGGTTATTCAGGTAGGACTATTATTTTGTAAAATGTACATATTCATACCCAGCAAGGCTTAGCCCTTTCCTGCTGTAAACATAGTAACTCCTAAAGGCAAATATTTCATGTAATTTGTACCATTTTTGTCAAATGTATAACTCTTTGTTCTATCTGAGTTTTCATACATTTGATGATAGTTTTAGAGTGAACACTGCTAAGCAGTTATAAGCCAATTGTAATTACATTCCTTTTAAGCTAATTCAGAACGAAGAAAGGATCAGAATTCTGCAGGCAGGGGCCGTGTTGTGTTCAGAGCTCCCTTGCTCTCAGGATTCATGTCATCGTGGCTCAGTTTTCTGGCTCCTCTGAAAAAGCTAATTCAGTTTCTTTGGGCATTTACTTACCCAGCAGACAGCTGGCTCTTTGCCGTGAGCTGTTTGTTGACAGTTCTTGCTGTTCCTGATGCTGATTAGCATGGATGTTACAATGTCCCTAAGCATAATTTTGCTTATCTATATAATAATTTAAGAATTTAATAATTTCCAAACATGTCCCAAGTTATCCAGTTCTTTGTCAGCATCTTAATTCAGTTCTAGAATTTTTTTAAGCATTTGCTGTGCACTTAATAGTGTGTTAAATACATTAAGCAGAGTGTTTCTAAATAGGTTGCTGTTTCTAATAATAGAATTCCTTATATTTTTATGCTGCTTTATAGTGTCACACACATCTCATGTGACAGTTAATAGTCCTGTGACGCAGAACCATAAGCCGGTCTCCCTTTTTCCCAGATGAGGAAATTGAGGCCTTGATGGGGTTTGCCCAGCTCCACAGAGCTTGTAAGTGTTGCAGGTGGTTCTGTACCCAGCTGTCCCCTCTGCTCCCGTGAACTTTACTGATGAGGTTAGTGTTGTGTCGTTATGGTAGGAGGAGGGCTCCTGCTCTGAAGGGACCAGGGCTCCACCCGCTGCTACTTTCTGAATGACAGCTGAGCCCAGGACCATTCTTTCCCTTCCCTCACTGCACCAGGGAGCCTTTCACTGGTGCCATTTTTGATGTTTGGATTAAACAAAACATTTGATACCCTTTTATTCTGCTCCACACGGAAAGCTAGATACATATTTCATTATAGGAAGAACAAAAAACAAAAACACATGCACTAGAAAAAGGCAGTTCATTTATTTGATCACTGTCTAACCTTTGAGATTTTACCATTGCAGCAGGCACCTCTCTGTTCTCTTTTGTTGCAGCCGTTTTGGTCCAACATGGTGTTATTTTTCCGTGATAGCTTTGCCTTTCCCTTCTGCCTGCCCTTTACCCATGGTGATCACCCCCGTCTCACATAGTGTTCGGCCAACTCTTATTTGTGTACTCAAGCTCATGCTCAGCTAGCTGATAAAGAGCTACTATTTATTAAGGCTCATTTGCCAGGCAAGTACTTTGTTAAGCATGTTTCACAGTGTCTCATATAATTTCTGCCAGCCACCCTATCAGTTGGTTCTAGTCATCCCTGTTTGATAGATGAAAAAGGTAAGAGTAGTGAAGAAACCTGCCCAGTATTACACAGCTGAGGAGTGACACAGCTGAGATTTGAGCCTTGTTCTGTGTGACTCCATAGCCAGTGGTCTCGTAAATGAGCAGAGTAATTCTGTGCCAGCCTTTGGCAGTTTCAGTTGTGATGCTCTCTCGTCATTTTCTGGGACAGCTCCTTTCAGAGAATGTAATCTGGTGTTTTTGGTTTTTTATTAGCTAGCTGCTTTGCACTTACAGTTTTTTTTTTTCTATTCTGATGTTCAATCAAGCAGAATTAGTCTAGTGTTTAAAATCTAAGCCAAGAGTTTCATCTTCTTCTTATTTATATCTTTATGGTTGTAAAGCAGAGAAGTTATTTCAGGTGCATCTTTCAATAATAAAAAATGATTGGTGTTGTAGCCCCATTAGTACTTCTTTAATCATTGCCAATTTGGACATATTTGAAGACTGTGTAGAACCTTCTGTTGTACAGAAGTTAATGTTTTGTGCCAAATTTTAAGGCTAATTTATTTCTGCCTCCTCTTCTATCTCCTAGAAGTTTTCCTTTTCATTGCTGAATGTTATCTGGGTGTTTCGGGCCCTGGTGCTATAGGCTGTGGAGACCAGCTTGGGGTTTAGACCCCACACTTCTCAGGCAGAACCCCCAGCCACTGAAATATCCCCCTGGCACTTCAACTGCCACCCGTGGTAGCCCACCAGCCCTCTCATGTCTCTGCACTCTCTGCCAGTCACATTGTGGTGAAGTGGTTTCTTCAGACTGTGGTTATAAGGCTTCTCTCCAGCTAGTGTTTAGTTGGTTTATCAGGATATTTTCTCTACAATTTAATTGTAATTCCAGATTGGTCCTGGGAGGAGATTAATGTAACTTCCACTTACTCCTCCACCATCTTGGTTCTCCCCAGAAGTTTTCCTTTATTTTTCCCATGAGATGGAAATGTTATTCTGCTTTATCTTTGTGGGTAATATGGTTAGAAAACCAGATAGATCCAAGACTGTGTGTATATGTATGTGTGTGTAAGAGAGAATGAGAGAGGAAAAAGAAGAGGTAGGAGGAGGAAGAGGAAGAAAAGAAGAAAGGGTAGAAGAAGAAGAGGTGAGGGAGGAGTAGAAGGGAAAAGAGAGAAGGAGACAGAGAGAATTTGGTTTTCCAAGAAGATTACAGACTACAAAAAGCTACAAAAAGCTGTTTGCCCGAAACTGTGGTGTGTCTATAGCATGCACTGTGGTTTACAGACACAAAAAATTTGGTCAAAATTATATGTGATGAGAGTTTAGTCCTCAAAGATGATAAATATGAAGAGGGTGTTCACATAATGCAATTAAGGCAGTAGACACCATTCTTATGCTGCTTTGGCCTGGACTTTATAAAATGCCTGGTCCTTACATTTTCCTGGGCATGAATAAGTTGAATTTCTTACTGTTTCTCTTCAACTTTTTAAATAGTAAACAGATTCTTAAGAAATGAAGATAACTTTAAATACAAGCCATGTGGGATATTGTGTCTCTTAATTCTTAATAGATTTTTAAAAAATTAATATTGACTTACCTAAAGTTAAAAATTGTTTCAATTTTTAAAATTCTATTTGTTTTCAATGTTCAGATTCCTAGTCTTTTATCATCCTTCCATCTGTCAGTAACTACAGGATGATTTGTTTTCCCCCTTAGCACTCAGCTATTACAATCATATCTCACCTTCTGCAGTAAACCCTCCATCAATCTTGAACAGGCTTGAACAGTCAGGTTCAGCAAAGAAGTCCATCAAGGGTGTCTGAGCTGCCAAATGCTCATAAGAGGTTCTTTTGCCCTCCTCCCAGGACTCATTGACTGTTTATAGGCAATTCTTAACTGACCGATTAATTGCATTTCCTTTTCTGTAACCAGCTTAAAAGCAGAAAATTGGATGGGGTTGACAAACTAAAATGTTACATGACATTCATTCATTTTGTTCAGTAAAACTTTTTGTTTATTTTGACATGTCCTGCCTTTGCGCCATTCCACAGCACCTTTGAGGCCATTGACATTCATATAGAAAGAGTCTCTTGGTGTGTCTTGAATGGAGACAGGCTTCTTCAGGAAGCTCCAGATTGAAAAAACTCAGCCCACCAAACAGATCACTTCTGTGTTCTGCTAACACTTTCTGTTGCTCAGTAGTGCTCGCCATGGGAATCCTATCACAAGCAGTCCAGGTAAACAGTAAGCTAACAATAGACACTGAGAACTTTCCTTTTTTACTAAATATGTTTCTTATCTGAAGGCAGCAGACATTTACTTGTAGCTTGTTCCTTGTCTCTGCTGTCTTTATAAAGGCACTGGACACGAGGCACACCAGAGACATGTCCCAGCTGCTGACTCCCTGTGACAGAGCACGGTCCCAGCCAGGGCGACTTCAGGGGGCTGCACCAGGGAAGTAATGGTCCAACTGGGCAGCTTTAAAATCAGATTAATTTCATTTGTGCAAAGGCACACGGGCAGGGGGGTGTCTCACTGTTTGACACACAGATGACAACCTGGCTAGAAGTCAGTGTTTGGGGGAAAATGACTGTAAACAGAAAACGATAGTTTTGAAGAAACAGCTATAAGACACAGTGTGGATCTATAGTTTTCTTCTGAAAAAAATCAACATTTTTACCCCAGAAAAACACCTGGAAACCAAGCAGCATCTTTCCTGTGTTTTGGCATTTATATAACAGTTTGTATAAAAGGACCATACTGTATATAGTGATTCTGGTACTGCAGGCCGATTTGCCAAAGCCATAGATGAAACAGTCAGTCTTTTGGCTCTTTTGGATGGAAAATTTTAAGAGTGTGACAATACAGAAAAAAAAAGAGGGAGGTAAGGAGAAATCTACCCTGTGATTGAAGAGGACAGGGTGGGAGCCCAGTTTTAGAATCCAGGTCTCTGCATAATAATTGGTAGCCAACCACTGCCAAGGTGAGAGGCGCTAAAGAAGGTGTGCATGAAAATGGGGACTAGGATGAGTGAAAGGTCACCCAGTGGTGCCAACCTTGGTGACTAAAACCCCAGATCCTATAAGGATTTCTGGAAAATATACACAGCTGCATAGTTCAGGTTGTGTAGATATTACATTTATTCAGAGTTTTCAGAAAAACATGATCCTGTCCTTATACCAGTGCTGTAAAGGAGACGAGGCACACGCCACCTAGTTTGTAAATCAGACTGACAGTCAGGCCCTGTGCGATTCTGTGACCTGAACCACAGAAATAGACCTGAAACAAAGCCATGCTTTCTAGGAAGCTGAAGTTGCATTTCATAGACTACACATGAGACTTCTAACATCTGAGCCCAAAAAGAACAAACACCAGGTGAAACACTTAATTTAGGCAACTTTGGAGAAGAAAGGCCTACCTGAGGGGAATCTGGGTCCGGGGAGCATCACTCAGTCCCTGAGACATTAAAAGGAGCAGCTCAGGCCACCAGGCTGAGTATGGAGCAGGGTCAGGTGACACAACCAGAGAAAGTCATATGGAGAATGTGGACAAGTGGGTTCCCAATCTCAGCTTGCCCAGGACCTGTGGTGTTGGCAATAGATCCCAAGGGCTTACCTGCTAACTTTCAAAGCAAAAATCTGGAAATAGACACACATCGTTCAGTACCCCAATCTCTGTCTACCCGCAGTGCTCAGGTATAATCATTTCATTTGATAAAACAAGTTACAGAAGACTTCTATTTGCCACATCTCAGACTGGGATTGAGTGTCTTCTCTAAAATGCCCCTGACTGCCAAGATAACAAGATCGTTAATGACTAGAGGACGACACTGAAACACAAACCCGTAGGTGCCAGGGATGCTATTTTTAAGAGTTCTCTCTTTTTTTATTTAAAAAAAAAAGCCTTTTATTGTATTGTTTTCCATTACCATTTATCGCCCATATATCTTCTTCCACCCCCACACATGCCCCTCCAACTGCCCCCTCAGGGCCGTCAGCCTGCTCTCTTATCTGTGGGTCTGTCTCTGTTTTGTTTCTTAGTTCAGTTTGTTCATTAGATTGCACATATGAGTGAAATCATATGGTATTTATCTTTCTCTAACTGTTTCATTTCACTTAGCATAACGTTCTCCAGGTCTGTCCATGCTGTCGCGAAGGGTAAAACCTTTTTAAGGCTGAGTAGTGTTCCATAATATAAATGTACCATAGTTGTTTGGTCCATTCATCTACTGATGGACACTTGAGCTGCTTCCTGTTCTTGGTAATGTAAATAACTCTGCAATGAACATAGGGGTGCTTTTATTTTTCTGAATTAGTGTTTTAGGTTTCTTTGGATAAACTCCCAGAAGTGGAATCTTGGGGTCATAAGGCAGTTCCATTTTTAATTTTTGGGGGTAACTCTATACTGCCTTCCACAGTGGCTGCACCAGCCTGCATTCCCACCAGCAGTGCAAGAGGGTTCCCCTTTCTCCACATCCTCGCCAGCACTTGTTGTTTGTTGATTTATTTGATGATAGCCATTCTGACAGGTGTGAGATGGTATCTCATTGTGGTTTTATTTTTAATTTTTCTGATGATTAGTGGTGTTGAGCATTTATTCATATGTCTGTTGGCCATCTGTCCTCTTTAAGAACTGTCTATTCAGGTTCTTAGAGCATTTTTTAATCGGATTGTTTGTGTTTTTGGTGTCGAGTTTTATAAGTTCTTTATAAATTTTGGATATTAACCCCTTATCAGATGAATTGGTAAATATGTTCTCCCATTCTGTGGTCTTTTCTATTTTGTTGATGCTGTCTGCCTCTTTTGCATTTGTATAGGTGAGCAAAGGAAAACTTTACTAAAATAGTTGATGGTATAAGCATTCAGATTTTATTTTAATTTTGGTGTGGGTGGTTATGTCCTCCCTTGGGATCAATTATTCTTATTTCCCTTTTTTATGAAAGAGGTAGTAGCAGTGCTCAACTAGTAGAATTGTGAAGAGCTCAACATACATGTCTGATAAGATATGGCAACCCTGGAAGCAACTCAATAAAGGTTAGCTCCTGCCTCTTCCCTCCCACAAAGGAGAATACAGAGCAAGAAGTCAGTGACTGGAATAAGAATTATTTTGTATTGGGGTAGATTTCCTTTATGTATAATGACCCTGGGTTGCCGTTCTTTTTTAGTTTTGGACTGCTTTTGAAATTTTCTGCCTGCTTTCCTTAACTTTTTAAAAAAGTTAATTGAGCTCCTGCTATATTATGTTAAGAGCTTTTATCTATGTCATCTCGTTTAATTTTCGTAGCAAGATGTTCTTTTCATCGGTGTGGCTTAATTAAATATATTTTGCAGCTATGATCATTGTTTTTTAAATTCCAGTGCTGGATATGGATCAGAATTCATTCACCTAATTAGTCTAAGGTAGATTTCCCTCACATCACTATTAAAAGCATTTGAGTTGCTAGGTAAAGGCAGTATTGAATGACACTTTAAAAGGCAAAAGTAACAATATCTTATAGTTAGGGGGAGGTAGCCATGTGACTGTGTACCAGGCACCACTCAAAAGCCCTTCCTTTATTTATTTATTTAGTCATTCATTCATTCATTCATTTTATTTTAGTTAAAACAGCTCTATTGAACTTAACTAGGAACGCTTTGTCCATGGGAAGGACATACTAATGTAATAGTATGCCTTAAAATGAAAAATTTTCTTATCAAAGGTAATTCAAAAAGAATTTGTTTGGATGGAAGAACTGTCTTTTTAGTTCACAATGATGGATGGCTAAGGGGGCCGGGGCAGAGCTAGTCCTAATCCATACAAATGAGAAAATGGTGCCCTCCCTCGGCAGACCCTTCCCCCGAGGCATTAGGCCTGGTGAATGGATGGTGCTTTTGTGCAAAAGAAAAGCCTCCCTTTCTCTGGTAGACACCGACGGTCACCAGGGTGTGTGGCTCAGGGAGCTGGGTGCAGGCTGGCTTTCAGCCCCTTGTGCTGCCTGTGTGTTGTATAGCTTGACCTGACTCTACACAGCAGTCCAGGTGTGTGTGAGGGGTGCAGAGGGTGGGGGTGGGGTGGAGGAGGCAGCAAAGATGTTGATGGAGAAGGGGCAGAGAATGAATGTGGGAGAGGAGAACAGGTACAGGGCAAAATGTTAGTTTGGGAACTGGTAAACAATCTAAGAAGTTATTTCAGAATGGGAGGTGGAGAGATACAGGGGGAATGGCTGCAGCCTGCCTCTGCTTAAGGCTAGTGAGGCAGTTTGGTCCTCAGAGTGATCCTTGATGCTCTAGACTCTAGAGTCTAGACTCAGCCTATGGTCAAAACCCAAAGGAGAGGGCTGTGCAAAATCCAGCAAAGTCACCACCAGAGGGCTGCTCTTACCACCACCCTGCCACCAGGGGAATCTTTCCATCACTCCCTGCACTGGTCTTAATTTCTCTATCTGCAGCATTTATCCACAGAGCTTATTTTTAGGGTCCAGAGCTTATTCTTAGGTTCCCAAAGCTTTCAGGGCAAAGGAATTAGAGACACTGGAGGGATGGGTGTGAATTGCGTTGGAGCTTTGGCATCCTCCCCTTTGCTGATTCCTTGCTGCTGAGTTTTCTTCTGCCCAGAGGTGGTGAGAGCTAGCCTTTGAAGAACAGCCTGGTCTCTCCTTCCATGTTATCCTATTTTCCCCGTAGATTGCAGATATGCAGAGACAGGCAGGCCAGTGTTGTGGGTTGGATGCAGTCCTGATAATGGGAACACAAAATATGGAAGCAAATGTGGATTGGATGTGGAGAAAGGAAAATCTAGTTGTAAAGGAGCCTGTCTATAGTTGGATACACATCTTGATTATTTTCCTTCTTTTCATACTGGAAAATATTTTACTAACTTCATTGAGGACCAGGCACAGATTTTAAAACCATGTGTAGTAACTTCCTAAAGCTGCAGAAGGGTGAAAGAAATCACAGTTGGGTTTTTAGTCTTTTTTCATGTTTGGAAATCATTTACTCTAATTTCACAAGAAATGGATGCTGTTTGCTAAAATTCCAGAAGGAGATTAATTTGCCAGTTTGTATCATATAATACCCGCGTTCCTACACTCAGCCTCATTTTTGACAAATGTAAATATAGTAGGATATGAGATCAATTTAGTTTAGTGTATTTTTGAGGAAAAAAATTGACTTCATAGCCTGCAGAATAACAGGGCAATATAAATTGGCCTTATGTGGGCGTATGGATGAACATGACTTTTAAAAGGGAAAAAGAAAGGGGATTGAGGAATGTGTGCGTGCACTTTAAGAGCTCTGGTTTAGAACTCACAGCAGATTCAGAGCCCTGCAGAGTAACAGCCTGGGTGAGGCAGGTATTTATTTGAATGGACCGGTGTTATGCAAAGTGCTCCATATTCAGCATACTTGCTTCAGCAAAGTGATTTAAAATTGTTTTCAAATGTAGAGACTTGTGATTTAGGCTCAGAGAAGAACAGATTCTCTGTGCTGGCATTCATTTACTTTAATCTGTCCCAAATCTCATATTCCATCAGATAATAACTATGACTAGATATACTTTTGCACAGTTTTTGTCAAGTTGGAATCTCCTAACTTGGAAAGTCCGCCATGTCTTACTCTCTGTTGGCTTTTTAAAGACTCTGTAATAGCTCATCCTGAAACTTTAGCTGATAAAATTGTTGCCCTTGAGAAAAGGGTCATCTGTTCAAAGTTCAGTGGGGATAGAATTCCTACAACATAATATAATATGCTTTATATATTTCCTTTTAGAAACTGAGATCATAGACAAGTTTTACCCTCTATAGATTGTCAAAAATTTGGTTTCATTATTAACCTACAAAAGCAACTCAGAATTTAAGTAAAATATTTTATGTATAATAGTTTAATTTCCATTTGTTTATATATGGGGGGGAGAGAGAGAGAGAGATTGAGAGAGAGGGAAATGGAATGAGAAGGTTTTGCTACACTTGTTTAGGGCTTGTATTATTGTATTTAAGAAGGTGACCTTTCTGTTAGTTATGAGAATTGGCACGACTCATGAAAGTGTCCATGGGTAAAGTACAGGTGAGTGGAAAGGTAAAGACCTGGTGAGGACCCACATCCACCCTCTCGTTTGCTTTCGCTGCCTTCTCCGGGCCCCCTCGCCTCTGTACATAATCCCGTCATAGCGGCAGCCACACTGCTGATTTGCCAATTGGTTTCTCCCCCAGCGCGCTGACTAATTTGAAGGTTGTGGTTTGTGCAGATATCTGTGTATCTTTGGTGGATGCAGGGTGCTTAGTATGTGGAGAGAGAATAAATACATGAACACATGCACATGTAATCATGTTTGCTGAAGATGACTAAGAGAACGGAGGTCTGACCCTGGCAAACAGGGAAAGGATAAAGCCCATCCAAGAATCCTGAGTAGCAGCCACATGAACTTGGGGACTCCAGAGATCCAGGCTGGATCAGGCTGCTGTTAGGAGAATAATTTTGAAGTAAGGTAGAGAGGCTGGCGTCTCCAGAAATTTGGGTATCTGAGAAACTCCAACTGAACAGAGTGTAGAAGGAGGTAAAACTACAAGAAGTGACAATGACATCAAGGCTAGAAGGGCTAGAGGAGGAACCAATAAAGAGGCCCTGGTTGAGGCTCGTGATGCACTGTCCTCCCCTGGAACTCCCTGAATGGTGTGAGGTGAGGTCCATCATCGACCTGAACTGAACGTATTTTTGAGTGTGCTAGTCGTGAGAAATGCAGAGCGCGGACCCTCCTCCAGCAGGCGGGCGGGCAGCTGCGTGAAGGAGAGGGAAAGGTGCTGAGGTCACAGCTCCCGCAGGATAACCTTCCCAGGAGCGGTTTTGCCTGCTTTGCTTATTCCCCACTCTTTTTTGTTCGTCCTAGAGGAGGTAAAGCTACCCAAGAGGACCACTGGGGGAAACCCGTCCAGAGAAGCCTTCTGACTCAGGGCAGTCTGAAAACCTCTTGGCCACAGCAGCCTCTCCATGGTCTCTTACTTCCTCAGGGTGGAAAAGGGGAACCTTGGTTCACTAGTCCCCATTCAGGCGTTTAGGATCCAGATGTCATGTGAAACTGAGGCACAGAGAGGTTGTGAATCTTGCCCAGGGTCATTCAGCTGATACACCATGAAGCCTGAATTTGAACTGAGTCGGGTTTCGGGATGTATGCTTGTGACATTAGTCTGCGCTCCCTTGGCCAGAGCGGGAACCAGCTGCTCTTAGGCAGGGTTGCCAGGGGAAGGATCAGTAGATAGGTTTAAAAAGCTGCCTCTGGCTGCAAAAGTCAGGTTAGTGAGCTGAATTAACTCCCAACTCCAGTCTTCCCAAATATAAACCATCCTATCTTTGCTGAAAGATAATATTACTGTTTGCCTTTCTCCCCCCTCCTCTCAGCAGTTGATAACTTCCTGCATTCACTGAATGAAATATTAATGAGTCCTTACAAATGTTTGTTCTGATCCTTCTCTCTCCTCTTTGAATGGAATCCTTTGTATATCATCAGTGTATCAGTTGCTGATATCTTGGCCTTGGTGAGAGCTACAGAGCAGGTCGAGATTGCAGGGATGGTTGCTGTGTTGTGGTTAGGATTCTTTTGATGCCGGAAGAAACTTGCTATATAGCTAGGTCACCTGGGGTTGGCAGAGGACAAGTTGTAAAGTGATCGCCGAGGTCTTAGGAGAATTCAGGTGCAGCTGGGCCTCTCTCTAGTTCTTGCTGATTCTCTTTGGGAATCTGTTCAGGTCCCCTTTCTCCCTCTGCCTCTCTGCTTATGTAGTTCACCACTTGTGTGCCATTAGCCTAGCTGTGGCCCATCTGGGCTTCTGAAACTCCAGTTCACTCTGCCAGTTTTCATCTTCTCTCTGTACTTAGGAGTGGCATGTATGCATGTCCTTTAGGTGATGTTTTAGAGCCAAACCTTGAGCCACTGGCCAGCTTGTGGACTGACTGCCCTAGACACAGGCTGCCAACCCTGCTGTGGTTACCGGTGTGCAGAACCTGGCTCTGCCAGAGTCCACGCTTGGCCACGCAGGTAGTGGTGGTGTAGGCAGCACTTGTTCATGGAACATCCTGTTCACGGCAAATCTAGGTCTTGAAATTTTATGAAAGGATGGGTGATGAATGTTTCATTTCCTTATGGCGTTTTTAATACATAAGCATCCCCCTTGCAGAGTGCCTGTCCAGTTTTCTTGTCGGTTCATGCTGTGCCTGCTGTTAAACCCGGGGGGCGGGAGGGGGAAGACAGTGCAGGGAAGGGCATTTTTGCATACTTTCAGGTGCAGAGGAGCATCCTGTTCCTGGATGGTGGGGTTAGTCTCCACTGTGTGTGTTTTGATTCAGTTTCATTAGCTTTAGGATTACAAGAAGCCAAATTCAGGAAGTAGTTTAACTTTTAGTGCTTAGAATTTGCTTTTGCTTCTGTTTTGGTGCTAGTGGGATTCTACCCCTCACATCTCTCTTTCTTCATCTTTCTATATATTTAGTGAGACAATTGGAAGAGGTTGCAGTAGGTGCTGTGGCTGGATAATGTTTTAAACTTGACTGAACATTTTGACAGGTTTGAAGCTCTGGTTTAACATTTGTTCCTATGTGTATGGCGTCAAACAGATAGTCTAATAAGCCTCCTTTTCTTCACCCTCTGATTCATCACCATCAACTTTGAGACTTATAGTAGTGTTAGTGCCTGAATCATGACAAACTGGTCTAGAGGACAAAACAGATAAAGCGATCCAGGGTCCTGAATTTCTAGCAGCATCAGATATCTCTTTGTTAGGTCGTAGAAACCCAGTAGAATGAGAGTGATGCTGCCCTTGGATGATTTGCCTGACACGTGTTATATAAATTTGCATTAGTCCCACATTCAATTACCTGAAGACTCTTTGACTGGAATAAGAGCTGCAAACTTCCAGTTACAAAATAAAGTCAGTCACAGGGATGTAATGTACAGCATATGGAATATAGTCAATAATATCATCGTAACTTTGCACAGTAACAGATGATTACTAGGTTAATTGCAGTGATCACTTGGCAAGTTATACAGGGCCAAAAATAGGTTTGCAGTTGTTAGTATGGAAAAAGATGTGCAGATTACGATTATTACAACAGCTTTATTAATGATGTGTCACATCCTCACACCTGAAAACCTAGTTTTGCCCCACCCTGTATAAATGTTGAATAACTATGTTGTATACCTGAAACTCATATGATATTGTTTGTCAGCTGTACTTTAATTTTAAAAAAAGAATGAAAAAGAAATAAATGCACATTAGCACTCAAGTGTGAAGCAGAGGAAAGAGCATTGGATAATGGAGCATCAAAGAAAAAGAATACAGACACTCGTCTATTATTTTACACTTTGGCTAACCTCTCCATTTTGTAGTGAAATTTCCCAACATTAATTTTGCATTAGTCCCACATTCAATTATCTGAAGACATTCTAATTTGGAGCCCATATCAATAGGACTGTTTACCACCTTTTCCTCAGTTGCTTTTTGCAGTGAAAGTGACACATGGGTCGAAAGTGGAACATTATAGTTTCCAAGTGCCATATCTGCTGAGAGTTCATGTATCACCTTAATTCGTGTTCATCATGATTGTTTTTAGTCAACTATTTTGTGAGGTTGATAGAATAAAATTTTTAGAGTTTATAAATCTGACCACTGTACCTATGCTAGGGTGTTTCAGAATAAACCTATTCAATGTCTTACAACACATGTGCATTGGCATTTATGTATGAGTACTGACGTTGCATGGTTTTAGCGACAGCTCTTTGTACAGAGATAAGCTGTGTGTGATGAATACCAGGAGGAGGCTTATTCTTAGGTTTTAATTACACCTTGTGTATTAACTTCTACAGCAGCTCTCATAGTAAGTGGCTTTTGAGGAATGAGTGATTTCAGCATATCCAGAGTCCTAGCCAGCTTTGAGTATCGTGTGTGTGTGTTTGTGTTTGTGTGTGTGTGATACGTGCATATGCTTGCCTTTCACTTCAGTTCTGTTTTTGATAAAGGCAGTAGTTGCTTTTATAGTTCTGATTCTACTTTCTGTTGCTTTTGCTTACTCATGGTGCCTTGCTTTTGTGTGTATTTTTTCAGTCCTTACAGTGAGTTCATATTTCTTAGAATTTCACCTGTGGCAGTTCTGAGGCCAGAGTTAAGGGTGGGTTCCCCGGAGAGGAATTACCTGTGCTTCTCCGTGGTTACTGGCTGCCTACCTGACCCCACCTGACCCCACCCCCTGTGTAACTGGAGACTCAACTCTCCACTTGAGGTTTTTGGACCTCAGGCTATTTTGGGCTACAAACTTGTATAAGGTCTGGCATGTGATTATGAATTCTTTTAGGTACAGGGGTCTCCTCACTTCACTTAGAGCCGAGATTGAGACAGGCGATTGTGTAATTTATAGTCCTAAGGTGTCAGTTTAATTCTAATTCTCCCAAACACTGAGGGTGTGGTCCTTTGTGTCTTAGTAGACATGCCACTTGGGGCAGGCCCTGGGCTTTTTGTGTGTTGGTTTTTGTTTCCGTCTCTAGCACAACTGTGAGACACGCTTCAGTCTACCTGGCCCAGCAGCTGTCCCTGTGGCAAAGCCACTTTTAGTCCCCTACTTACTTGTTAGGGTTCCCACCTTCACTTAATCTTTGACTTCTAACATTTCTTACTAGCCAGACAGGTCGTATCTGGCTCTCTATTTTTAACATTTTATCTAACCTTTTTAATTTTCAATGTCTAGATCATTCAGAGTACCTACTTAGACTATCCCCTTCCCTACCCCTGAAATGGAAGTCCTCAGTTATTTTTTTTTTTTGTAAGATTTTATTTATTCATTTTTAGAGAGAGGGGAAGGGAGGGAGACAGGGAGAGGAACATCGCTATAAGAGGGAAACATCTGTCTGTTGCCTCTCGTACGCTCCCTGACTGGGAATAGAACCCACAACTCAGGCATGTGCCCTGACCAGGAATCAAACTAGCGGCCTTTCCCTTTGAAGGCTGACACCCAACCAACTGAGCCACACCAGCCATGGCGTCAGTTAATTCTTGAGATAACGTTGAACCTTTCTCTATTGAACCCACTGCAGGACTGTTGATCTGTTTTACAGAATTCATGCCTGAGACGCATCCAGACCCCACCATAATATTCAGTGGTTGCTACCTGTTCAGAGTCCCATTCTAGTCAGACAGCTCTGATTTCTAGATCCTTTTTTTCCTACATGAAACTAAATTCTAGTTCCCTTTAATTTCTCCCAGTTGTTGAATATTCTGCACCTTGAAGCAGCACAAGGTCCATCTGCCTCTTCCATCTGGCAGCTCTCCAGGTGTTTCCTTCCCCATTCTTCCACCCCACTAAGCTTTTTGGATTCGGGACCCTCAGTGCCTGTCATTTCGTGGGCAGTGTGACTTAAGATCTCCATCTCCAAACAGGATCACTGATGATTTCCCTCTGTCTGATAACTAGTCGTCAGCTCCACAGGCATTACATAGTCAGCACTGCATTACTGCTCCGCAGCCGGCCGGACCATGCCAGAGTGTGCGGGCTGCCCAGATGCTTCTTTCAGTGCATTTTGTGGCTTTTCGTAAGTAGCTCCTATGGTTCATTACAGTTCACTGAGCTAATAATCACTTCTTCCCTCCCCACTCCCTTCCCTTCACCCAGATCTTTTTCATGTGAACTGCCTTGAGGCAGCTCTTATTCATCCTGAAATTATGAATAATAAGCATTTTAAAAAGGTAAATGATGTGCTGTTATCTGATTTCCTTTTGGAATGGGCATAGTAAGCCCTGATAGGTTCTATTTATCTTTGCTTAGCAATAATTTATTTGAATAGAAAATAATCTAGAATCTCAAAAACTCCTAAATTGTTGCTTTAAAAACCTAACACTTCGACTTGATATTTTATCAGTCCTGTCAGAAGGTGATATTCAGTTGTAATTAAAAATAACTAAATCTGTTGAATTAATACGCCTCTTGCCATTATAGTGGCTCATAAGGTATTTTACAGAGGAGTTTCGTTTACTGTCTTTAAGAGAAGAGGTAAAGTTCTTAAAAATCTCGCTTTATCCATCATTCGACATCAGTTGCTATTCTGCACTGACTGTGCCCGTTAGATTTCCTGTTGGCTGCAGTCTTCCAGTACATAATATATCAAAAAAACTATTAATTATAATTTAGATTCTTGTCATCAGTGTTTAGAAGGCTTTGTAGCTGTGGTAGCAATAGTTAAAGGTGTTTAATTTTCTTAATCCATCTCGAACTATTTTGCTCTTCTCAGAATAAAATCTTGGTTTCTCTCCTGTTTTGATTTTGTGACTTTTGATTGTGGGCTCACAAGTTTTGTGTAGACTTACATTTATGACAAGATTTGCTCTAAATTTCAGACAATGAATCTGGTGTCTGTTTAATAAGTTACTAAGATCATTCATGAAGTTAAGTGTACAAGGACATAAAGCATGTGTCCAAAAGCCAGCTAAGTGGCAGTTTCAGTGCCTGTGAACACATTTGCAAATGTGTTAACCAGGAAGATCTGAGGGTAAAGTTATTTTAAGCTTCACACTGTGCCTCCCAGGAGCACACTCATACCTTTTCCCTCCCCGCTCTTCTTCCTCCACAGGCATGCACCTCCTAAACTCTAAGGACCCCATAAGACTTGTAACCAGGGGAGCAATGGGCAATGGCAGCTTGTTGGGGACTGAACCCCTGAACCTGTCTCCAAGGTTCCCTTTGCTCTGACTCTCCAAAGAGCTGACAGCAGCCCCGCCTGGACTCATTTCTTTCCTATAACATTTCTAGAGCCGAAGACGCCCCGCCTAGGCTCTCTCCTGTTGCTTTTTCTGTCCTGGGCCCTTCCTTGTTTTACTGTCCCCATTAATAAATGTACTCTCACCAAAAAAAGTTACTTTAAGGTTCACATGAAAGGATTTGTTCAGTGAATGAGAGAAAAAAATCCCTGACTAGAGTTAAAAGAGGTTAGAAGAGTAACAAGTGAGGAAGGTGGCTGAAAACTTCCTTGAGGTGATTAAAGCAGCTCAAGCAGTAAATTAAGCATGCTTTATTAATGGTGAAAAATGTTTTTTCATTGATTTTGATGGGAAGCATGAATGAACTCTAAATTGTATCACATTTTTGGAGAGGACTTTTAAAGCTAATACCGGTTAATGACCTGAAATATTATTTTAAAGTATAAATTCATCTTAATAAAAGGACTAAAATAATGAGAAACATTAGTTATTAAAAAACAAATGATATTTATTACTTTCCTTGGTCTGTATAGTTTCAAAACTGCAAAATACTTGCCTTTATTAGTTTTAGATAATCTGGAAATATAAAGAATATCTGTGTGTTCTTTCTTTGAGATTGAGAATAGGGAAGTAATCCTCAAGAAGAGAATGTTTCAGAATGTCTCCTTTTAAAATTCCGGATGGATTTTACAGGGGGATGCCTACTGTCTCACTTGATTTGAGTTCGGATTGGTAGCCCTATCTGACATATGAGAACTGACTTTATTAAAGAATAAACAGAAACACTGAAAACATACTCTGATGGTGGAGGGATGGCGTTATGACCGTGGTCCCTGAAGGGGCATTCCTAGGACAAGCGTGTCTTAACACACCTTCCGAGAAATGCCTTGGGTCACACGGACTGCCTCAGTGCATTCATTTTTCCTAACACGCTCTGATCTCTGAAGTATGTTTCCTCCTGTTGGTGAGGGAGCACAGTGCGAGAAGAATTCAGGCTCTTGACCTGGACTGCCTGACTCCGAATCCTAACTCTTTGTGACCTGAGGCAAGTGAAGCCATACCTCAGTTTCCATTTACAATATGGGATAATAATGCTACCTCCTTCTTAGGGTGGTTTTGAGGAGTAAATCAGTCAATATATGTTAAATCTTTCAACTAGTGCATAATAAGCATACAGTTGTACATTATTTTAATTTTTGTTAACCTTTTAATTTTTTGCTGTTATGTTATTGTATTTTCTTTATTCAGTCCACAAAAATGGATCAGTAATTCAGAAGTGGTTCATTGAAGTAAAAAATGAATGACAAAAATAGGAATAAAACCCTATAGCTCAAAACAACATTGTAAACATAGTGAACAGAAACTCAGTGTAATCATAGAATGTGAATCTTAATATCCAGGGACCAGTGGATCTACAGGTTGATAATGTCACTCAAGTAACAGAAAAATGAAAATTGTGAATAAAAAGTACTAGTGACTCTGAAAATTGAATTTTAGTTGGCAGGTGGTTTATTTGTCCATAGTCTCCAGTGCTTTCCCTGTCATGAAACTTTGTAAAATTGTGGCATGAAACCCTGAACGCTTTGAGTCGTTTTCAGGCAAAGTACAGTGGCTTTCCAGTGAACCAGATGAGTCTTTCCAGATCAAGTACACAATAATATTTTCCAGGATGAGATTGATGAATTTTTTTGCAAGGGGCCCAGAATAGAACAAAACTTCAGAGACATCAAAGTTGCATTCATCACATAGCAAAAGCAGATTTGCTGAGAAGTTTGCAACATCAACCTCAAAGCTGATGGCAAACATACTCAAAGGGAAAGAGGAACAAACTTACAGAAAAAAATCCCTTTATCGAATGCTACCCTTGCTTGTCACAGAATATCAGTGGTATTGTAGTATGGGAGCACAGTCACCTGTGTGTGAAGGAATAGTTATTTCATAGTTTATTGAAATCACTGATATGAGTCAGTCCTAGGCATATGTCTGATAACACAAATCAGGAAGAAATGTTCAATGATTCTTCATTGAAGAACTTTGCTTCAGAGGGAGGGAGTTTTTAGTTGCTTATTTTATGGTGTCTGATGTCGACATTAGGTTCCTTGACATTGCTAATGGCAGAGCACCAGAAAGCAAGCAGCCAGCAAGATGCCACTCTGCACATAATTGCCCAGGCTCCACCTTTTCCACCAAGAGGGTGATGAAGGTTCCATCATTAAATGTATATTTTCCACCAGGCTGTATGAAGATATGTTCGGCAAGTAAATAGCTTTTCTACGTTGAATTTTGCTAGCTGTCAAGATATTTTTGAAATAGGATATGAAATAAAATATTTGTTCCTGGTCCTGTTGTGAGTTAAATCCATTTCTGTGATATCACTTGGTTTAGTCAGGTGTTATATCACATAAGCATTTTTATCTTTTCTCATTTAATTTTTCTTTTACTAGTCAATGATAGAAATCAGATACTGAAAATTTTAAAAAACTGGATGACGATGCTGACAACTTGATTACCAAGAACTTGACCCTTTTCCAGCATATGCTGAATTTCATCCCCCAAAAGCAATGATACGTTGAGCATGTATAAAAATCTGAGGCAAGTGTACAGAAAACAGTGAAGAAGCCATTCACTACTTTCTCCCTGGTTGAAACATTCCATTTCCCAACGTTAAAGGATGACTTAGGTTTCTAATAGATGCTAAAAGAAAACCTTTAAGAAGGTTATCTGTACTACCTACTGGAAGAAAACATTGCATTCATTGGCAGCTGTCTGTATCACAATAAGTTATGATTTTCTAATTTATTGAAATTAAAATATATTAATTCACTTAGATTTAGACCCGGACTACTATCATTGAACCTGGATGTAAGAATGTGCTGATATGGAATACTTATTATTAGTCTTTAAATATTGTTTTATTGATATTCAAATATTATGGTGAACATATAAAATTTTTTGATGAGTCATCTGCATGTACCATATGCCCACTGAATGAACTCATAGCTGGCAAAATTTGAGATATACTGCCTTAGACATTAGAGAGTTATTATTCTAGTCTGGTGTTCAATCTGTATTATTCAGTCTGTCCAGGCAAATCTTCTTCCTTTGGGAACTATTTATTCATCTATAAAAATGAGAATAGCTAGACAGTTTCACTCATTAAAATATTATTACTTACTAAACTGATAGACCTTTTAAACTGAATAGCTCCTTTGAATGTCATAGATCCTATAAATCTTGAAGTAACAGGAGACTTTCAGAGTATCTTGTCCGTCCTTCCTCAGGTGGCACAAATCTCCCCTGTAGCACACCTGGCACATTCCCTCAGAACTTTCCCTGGTGGGTGAGCACAGCAAGTGCAGCTTCTCTGACTTGGGAAGGAGGGCAGGTCCAGTGCTGGGCAACTTGGTTCCATTTCCAACAGTTGAAACTCTTATAAGGTTTACATATTTGCAGTTGAATCTGATTATTTCTCTTTCCTATAATACTGGTTTTCTTCCTGACCATCAAAGCCAAACAGGAAAAATATTCTAAAAATTTAATTAATAGACCTTTAATTTTTTAAAGTCAGCGACCAATCCCCCTCTAAGATATCACTTCCAGGGCAAAATTGCTCCAGTTCTGTCGATTCTACTTACTATCTGTTTCATATCTCCTTCTCTGTTCTCTTTGTCCTGTGTCTCCGCATTGAGTGCTCTTCAGAACAGTTGTGTCCACCTGTATTGATTTAAATGATTTTTGTTGTTGTTGTTATGTAAGAAGTAGTCTGGTGTTCAATCTGTATTATTCAATACTGAGGCAGATCAACTGTGCACCAGGAAGTGTGGGCTTGGCACAGTCCTGTGTTATCTAAGCCTGTACAACTTTGCAAGTAGACTTGATTATTGACAGTACACTGATAAGGTAACTAAGACTCAGATATTGAGTAAATTGCTCCAGGTAACTTACCCAGGAAGTAGCAGAGCTGTATCTCCTATTCCCTTTTATTATTTCATTGCGCCATTGACTCATATTGCACAACCTTTCTTACACTTATCGCCTCAGCCACCTCTTTTATTGAATTAAAAAAAGTATTGCATGGATTCTAAAAGCCTTTAAATCATACAGAAATGTATGAAGAAAACTCCACTCCACCCCAGTAACTCTGCTGGTAGTGTGAAATGTGATTGCTTTTTACATTCTTGCTCCACCACTTAATTTCTGTACCTAACTAAAATGGAGATATGAATATGTACCTGTTTCATTGTAAGGATCAAACAAGTTAATATATGTAAAGGACATATAGAATAATGTTGGGAACATAGTAATAACTCAAATGTTAGTTGCTCTTTTTTGTACAAACACATAGATAGTCATGCATATGAAAATAAATACAATATAGTCAACTAATATTTGACAAGTGAGCCAAGTACACTTAGTAGGGAAAGGATAGTCTTTTAAAGAAATGTTGTTGGAAAAACTGGACAGCCACATGCAAAAGAATGAAATTGATCCCCGTCATACACCAGTCATAAAAATTAACTCAAAATGGGTTAAAGACGTAAATGTAAGACCTGAAACCATAAAACTCCTGAAGGAAAACATAGAAAAAAAGCACCTTGACAGTGATCTTGACAGTGATTTTTTGTATATGACACCAAAAGCACAGGCAACAAAAGCTAACAGGTGGGACCACGTCGAACTAAAAACCTGTGTAGCAAAAGAAACAACAAAGGGAAGAGGCAGTGTACAGAATAGGAGAAATATTTGCAAACCATATATCAGGTAAGGGGTTAACCCCCAAAATATATTGAGTTGGCCAAAAAGTCCGTTTAGTTTTTTCCGTATAATAAAAGATACATTTTTGACTTTCACAAAAACGTTTATTGACCTGGCTATTTTGAGTATGAAGGCTATCTCCCATTTGTTATAACGTTGATTCTTCTCAATTAATGTCTCTATTTGATTGCTATCAACCTCAACTGGCATCATCCAGCGAGAAATCTCTAGCACCAAACTTCACAAACCACTTTTGACACGTTTAATCAGTCACAGTGCCTTCTCCATACACTGCACAAATCTTTTTTTGTGTTTCAGTTGTGTGTTTACCTTTCTTGAAATAATAAAGCATAATATGCCAAAAATGTTGCATATTTTCTTCCATGTTCAGTATTAAAATGGCTACACAAAAATTCACCAATTTTGATGTTCTTTTAAATGCATCTGATATGACAGCTGTCACAATACAATCTAACCAAATTGTTTCGAATGAAATTAAAGACAACTAAGGGCTACTAGAGCCATCTTTAAAGAAGGAGAAGGGGACAGGTCATCAAGGAACATGAATAAAGGGCCCATGGATAAAGACAACGAGGTGGGGGAGGATTGAATGTGGGAAGTGGGGGTCAGTAAGGCGGGGGGAGTAATGGGGGGAAATGGGGACAACTGTAATCGAGCGACAGTAAAAAAATAAAACTAAAGAAAAAACCAAATGAACTTCTTGACCAACCCAGTATAAGGAACTCAGACAACTCAAATGCAGAAAGACGAATAATCCATTTTATAAAAAGGCATAGAAACTGAATAGGCTTATTTTCAAAGAAGACATACAAATGGCCAACAGATACATGAAAAGGTGCTCAAAACCACTAATCATCAGGGAAATGTATATCAAAACTATGATGAGATATATGGCTATCATCACATTTGTTGTTGTTAGACAAGAGGTAAGTGTTGGTGAGGATGTGGAGAAGAGAACCCTTGTACACTGTTGGTGGAAATGTAAATTTTCACTATAGAAAACAATATGGAGATTTCTCAAAAAATTAAAAATAGAACTGCCATACGATCCAGCAACCCAGCTTCCGGGTATTTATCAGAAGGAAGTGAAATCACCATTGTGACAAGCTACTTGCATACCCATGTTCACTGCAGCATTATTTACAATAGGCAAGACAGAAAAACAATCTAAGTGTCCATCAGTGGATGAGTAGATAAAGATGTGCGGTATTATTCGGCCATTAAAAAAAGGAAATTCTGCAATGTGAAACAACATGAATGGGCCTTGAGGGTGTTATGCAAAGTGAAGGAAGTCAGACAGAAAGACAAATACTGCATGATATCACATGATATCTGCAATCTAAAAAAAACAAGCCATAGAAACAGCGGAATGATGGTTTCTGGGGTGTGAGAAATAGGGAAATGGTGGTCTGCTATACAGCCCGTGGCTATAGTTAACAATACTATATTATACACTTCAGAGTTGCTAAGAAACTAGATCATAAATGTTCTCGCTATAAAAAATATAGTAGCTATGTGAGGTGATGGATATGTTAACTAATATTATGTGGTAGTCATTTCGCAATATATACACATATCAAATAAACACATATACCTTAAACTTACACAATGTTATGTGTCCATTACATCTCATTTAAAGCGGGAAAAAAATAGAAAAGTCTTCCCCATGTCAGGCTAATAAAACTTTTCCTTAAAAAAAACAAAAACCCTCAGTGAATAAGCTTAACAATTGTTTAGAGACAGGTGAGAATCAGTGTGATAAGAAAATATCCAGAATAAAAATGTCATAGAATAATTTAAAAACTGCTAAATCAATCCAAAATAAAGCTTAAATAGTTATTAAAACAGGAATATACCACACATAGGACAAATAGAAAGCAAGGAGTAAGAAGGTAAATACAACACAGTTATATCTAAGTAACTATAATGAATTAAGTGCAATGATCTAGATGTTACGAAAACTGTTTTTACAAAGGAAAAGATACATATATGTGGAACTCTTTTAAAAAATTTTTTTCGTTGTATTTTTATCCACATCCATTTTAGTCCCCGTATACTGCCACCCTGACAACCACAGTCTCCACACTGTTGTCCAAGTCCTTGAGTCCTTTTTCCTTTTTGTTCAATCCTTCTACCCGCTAACCTCCCCCTCAGCTATCATCCAGCTCTCTGTGAGTCTGTCTCTATTTTCCTTGTTAGTTCAGTTCATTTATTAGATAAGCATCCCTGTGTTCAGTGCAGCATTATTTACAGTCACCAAGATATGGGTGTAGCCCAAGTGTCCATCAGTAGATGAGTGGATAAGTCAACTACTGGACATTTACACAATGGAATACTACTCGACCATAAAAAAGAAAAATTTTACGCTTTGCAACAGTGTGGATGGACCTGGAGAACATTACGCTAAGTGAAATAAGCCAGTCAGAGAAAGACAAACACCATATGGAATTCTTTAAAAACAAAACAAGAATGGGGGCAGTCTGTAGTTAATATCCTCAACCTGCTTTGATCACCTAGAATTTACCGTAGGTATTCTTCCATATCATTATAAGTCAGTATACTGTAGTTTTTTTCTTTTTATAGCTGCAAAGTATACCATATTCAGTTGATTTATTTAGCCGTTCCCTTGTCGATGGATATTTAAGTTGTCTTCATTCTGTTACAAATAATGGTGCAGGGAATAGTCTGTACATTTATCTTTATTTATGAGACTTGATTTCCTGAACCTAGACATAGAAATTTACATTTGTCTCTTAAAAATAGTTTATCTTGGTTGATTTGGGCTGTTTTTATAATGCATTGTCAGTGGATAGGTTTTTGCCTCTGTGATCCAGTGGTTTCACTGTCTGATTTTATGTCTTTATGGTCAACCTACTGTCCTTGACATCTTGAAAACTGTGGATTAAAAAAGGTCGACTTCAGCCGAGTTAAGGACAGAATGTTATAGTCACCATCAGAGGGCCCCTTTTTGGTTGAAACTGCTCTTTAAGGCATAATCATTCACCCAGGGGTAAATTATTCTCTAACCATATTCCTCCATTGTGTGTACAGAAATGTCACGGCAGACCTCATTAGATGCCTTCATCAAATCTTGTTAAGAAAGTAGTCATTTAGTGAGTAGACTTTGCTACCCAGTCTGGAAGAATGATAAATTACTCTACATTTGGGGAAACTTGAAATATAAACAACAGATGTCTATAGTTTGGGAAATGTCTGAAAAATGCCTAAAAATGCCCACAGTTTTTTTGTGCACACACACACGCGCATAGTATGAGTGTTATTTTGATTCTCTTAGGCCGGCTTCCACATAACTGGCATAGGCGTTTCCAAATTTCTACTCGGAAATTTTTGCTCAATATCATATTTAATATAATCAGTTAAAATATATTTTCAGAATACTGGGTTTATTTAAACTATTAAAAGTGGTTGCATAAATGTAAAATAAAGTAACAAAAATAACTTTCAGTGTCTATGATGCTGTTAGTGTGCAGTGAACATGTTACCTGACCCAACTAAATCTACAGCTTTACTGAACATAGTAAACTATGAGAACATTAAGTTTTATGCATATTTTCCTTCATTCTTCACCTTTTAACGATTTTGGAGATTGGAAACTACATATATCCCTTGATTTGAACCTTTCAAGAACTCTGAAGTGGCAGAATGCAGATTATCGTTCTCATTTTTTAGTTGAAGATAGTGAAGCACAGAGAAATGCAATAACTGCCCAGAAAAACGAGTGATGCGTCCTGATCATCAGGAGCATCATGGAAACCTTTGCACAAGAGACCGCCTTTAACCAGGGCTTTCCGTTTTGTTAAGGGCCAACCGCGAAAAGGGGCATGAGGCTGAGCAGTGAGCCAAGGAAGAGAGGCAGGGAAGAACGCGGGGGGGTTGGAAAGCAGAGTGGCTGGCACGTCCTGGGGGACTGGGCCAAAAGGGTAAGGTGAGGCCAGCACCCAGTGAGTCCTGAACGCCAGGCCCAGGAATTTGGGCTTGCACCTGTAACAGTGGCAAACCAGTTGAAAGGATCTGAGGAAAGAGACTGACTCTTATGGGTCCAGGAACAGAGTAGAGACCCGCTGCTACTTACTGTTCCGAGGCTTAGTTGTTTGGAACCCACAGATGTTTCAGTGCCCACAGGAAGGACAGCCGTGTGCCAGCTCGTGTTCACCATGCCATTTCGTAAGAGGGTTTTCCTCTGAATGAATACCTCATGAACATGGTTAACTGCCAATTCAGAAATGAAACGCACAGCCTTCTCTCCCAGCCGTTGCCTTGCCTTCTGTGTGCATGCATCTGTGGGGCCATCAGTTCACCCCTGTAGGGGCCATTCTGTGACTTGGCCGTGGGAGATGGGTTATTTGATCCTCAGACATGTTCATTAGTTGTAAAAGATCGATGTGGGTATCTTTTAGTTTCCAGAAATTCACGTATGAGAATTCTAATCTTAAGGAATTAACGTCTACTAAAATTCAAACAATTGAGCATTTACTCCGTTCCAGGCACCTCCACCTCCAGAGTAAGGTGGGAGGAAAGAAGAGTAAGGTTAAGTCTCCGGGCCGGTCTTGTTTAGCATCATTTACTTCAGTTATTTATTTGTCTGTCAGCCCTTCTCACAGTGCTTGGCTGTTCTTATTTACGAGTCTTGTCTTGTCACTGTGAATGCCTTCCCTTCCCTGAAGATACCCTTTCCCTCGTTCTGTCTAAATCCTGCTACCTTAGCATCCTCCCTTCTCAGAATCCTTATCTACTCTTCTAAACCATTGTCAGTTTAATTCAACAAATTCTTGTGGAGTATTCCATTAGGTACAAGGTCCTGTGTGAGTAACCGAGGGATGGGAACTGTGCCTGACTTCATCTTTATAACCTCAGGACTGAGTATAGCAGGGGCTCCAAATATGTCTTATAAGGGAGTAAGGGGCTTACGTTCTCTTGAGGAGGCAAAGACTTAAAAGGCATTTAGGGCAGCATGTGTGGCATGTGTGTTTGGTTTTATGGGAATTGGAGAGCGTCGAGACTGGAAACAGTGGCGAGGAGTGTGTCCCTACTGCTCTGTCCCATTAGAATGCGTGCATTGACTCATTCAGTCAAAGGTCATGAGTGCCTACCATGGTCAACAGCTGTCTGTACCCTATGGATTTGTGAATCTTGAGGTTGTTTAAATGCTTTTGAAGCAGGGAAAGCATTTCTGGGAGATCTGTTTGACTTGTGTATTTCACACAGAGTGGGGTGGGTGCTCTCTAGTATTCGCTAAGGGACAGAAGCTCCATTCACCCATAGGTTTGGGAAAATCCTGTCTTCCTTTCTGAGAATGCTTTAAGCAGGTCTGTCGTATTCTGTAATGCCATGTACTGTACCCAGACTTTGGCTTCTGACTTATTTCCAGAAACCACCAGTATGGTGGCTCACTGCCCTGATGGCCTGTGAGACCCAATGAAAGCCTAGGCCATCCGGGAAGCCTTGCCGTATGCTGCCGGTTGTTAAACAATAACCAGATTAAGTCAATAGTAGAAGATAATTGGCAGTTTCTCAGATTAGGTTCTTTAGAGGCAAAGCCTGTGCAAGTGGTTTATTGAGGAATTGCCATCAGAAGAAAGTACTAGAAAAGTGAGGGGGGCAGAACAGAGGCAGAGAAGCAGCTGAGAAAATGTGCTTCCAGCCAAAGTCTAGCCTCTGCCCTATCCCCATGGGACCACACAGTTGCCCACTTTGTGGCAAGGGCTCGGCCTTTTTTCCTTACTTACGGGCATTTATCTTTCAGTCAGTTCCGAACTAGGTGGTCCAAAGGACCTTCCCCAGAAATGGGCTCAGATGTGAACCCTCAGTGGCCAACATTTGCTGACTTGTGAAGCTTCACTGACGCAGGTAGTCTTTATAAACAGAAATTGACACTTGTTAACATTAGTGTATCTCTTTCCATTCACAAATGGAGTTACCTGCCTAAGAAGATAGTGGTATAATATTTATGTAGCACTTTGAACTTAAAAAATCAAATATTTTCTAATTTTGTAGTATCCCTGCAAAAATCGTGTTAGGTAAGTGGGAAGTTATTAATGTTTCACAGTTGAGAGGGTAGTAATGTATGAAGAAGGTTGAGTAACTTCAGGTCAAGTAGCAGTAGTTTCCACTGGATACTCTGCTTAACCCTTGCAACAACCCTGTGAGGTGATATTGTTGTCCTCGGAAGTTGGGATGCAGGGAGGGTAAGTGACATGTCTGCATCCTTAGAGCTAGTATGCAGTGGAGCCTGTTTGACTCCACATCTGCTCTAGTCCTAACGTACCCTGCAACCACTGGGTGTGGGAGGCAAAACCAATTACCAAACCCAAGTTTTTGACACCTGCAACTCTTGGAAAGAGACCTCTAAGCTTAAATGAAGGGGCCATTGGTATGAAATTTTAAATTTCTCAATTGTTTAAAGCTAGCACAGCATATCCAGCTGAGTTGTTAAAGCTCAGGGGTTGCTCCATCAGGACTAACCACGTTTGTGATATTTTAGTTGTTCATTTTATATTCATCTTGTATTCCTGTCCAGATTGACATGACAGCTTGAAACTCCAGACACTATGTACCATAACTCTCTTGCTTTTTTCATAGTGAGGCATAAATAGATTATGAGGTAGAACTTTGAGAATTTTTAATTAATTTAAGTTGAGAATAACACAGGGTAATACTATCTCAGGCATCTAGAATGCCTGAGAGGTTAGAGTACTCCGCCTTAATAATTTATTTGTTTGGCCAACGCTCACTGAGTGCTCTGCGCCAGACATTGTGCTGGCTCGACAGCAAGGAGCTAACAATTTGTAGACACAGTGATAGGGTGCTATAACAGTAGCCAGGCTTTGACAAAGGGTGTTTAGGCCTTTAAAATTATGTTTTTAGTTAACGGTAGGATAGCCCCGTTTTAAAGTAAGAGTGACCAAAGCAAAGATGTTATTACATTGTATTCATTAATACGATAGTCTTTATTGGAACACCTGTGTGTGAAGTACTATAACCCAGTCCTGTCATTTGCTAAGTCAACAATCTTTGAAAGATGTCTTAGGAAATACACTCATAACGTTTTTATGTCAAAGCATATCTAACCTGTAACATATTATAAGATGTGTATTGGTGGTCATGATGGAGTCAGTTTGAGTTAGCTAAGTGAAAAATTATCATTCAGTTCAAAATAAAAATTAATTGGAAATATCAGAAGCCAGGCGTGATTCTGGAGAAAGGGGATATCTAGAAAACATTTATTGAAATCTTATTGAAAATAAAAATGAACTTGAATTGTTCCCTGAATGTTTTAGCAAAGGTTTTACGTTGAGGCTGGGACTTAAAGTTTGGCTTTTCTTATTGAACATAAATTGTACATAGTAAGAAAGGAAAAAACTTCAGAACTTATTGGGAATTAACTAATATATAAAATAAATGAACTCAGTAGTTAACCTTGCCTGCACCTTAAATAACAAAAGATTTTATTTCAGGTAGGTAAATATCAGACTGCTCTTCCCTCCTTCATCCCATACGTTCTGATTAATATAAGTCATACCTTTTAAAGTGACAGGTTTTAAGAACACTTATTCTGTCTTCTGTCCATAGCCTTTGTCTTCATATTTTTACTGGTATATGCTGTTAAAAGGTTCCAGATGCCTGAATAGTTCCATAGGATGCTCTACATTATTACATGTTATCTACTTTGAAAAACATTAAAGTATGTGGTGTTATTTTTCCTCTCAAAATATGATTATAAGTGTTTATGTTTTTCTTAATATTTACCTGCATATGTAGGACCATGTTTTAATAATATGTAGTGGACAATCAAGGGCAAATAGAATATGATTTAACCAAAATTAGCTTTATACAAATAAGTGTGTTTTCTTCTGTAGATGTACACAATATTTATATAAAGTACTGTGTACCCTGTGTGTGTGTGTGCGCACGCACTCATGTGTGTGCGCCCGCGCGTGTGCCAAGAACCATTCTAGGTACTGGAGGTAAAAGTAGTGAACTTCATAGAAAAAGTTCTTATCCACTCAGGACTCAGTTTCTAATGTGAGCTGGGAGAAGGACAGTAAATAAGTAAAATAAATATCAACTATTATGTGCCCAGAAGAAAATAAAATAGTATTAGAGAACTAGATTACGACTATAGTAATATTAATATTTAACATTACTAAGAGTGTTATAATTCAGGAAGTTGAATTGCTTGAATTGCTTAAGTTTAAAGTTGTCATCACTTCAAGTGTGGTAGTTTCTATCCACCAAACCCTCCTCAAGATTTCCTAAATGTATGTGAAACAGATTCTGTTTCTGCCCATGGAGAATTAACTGCTACAGAAATTGTCTCCCTCCGCTCCCCCTGCTGTAAACAGCTGGAACACTGGACAAAATATATTTAAAAACTGCTTATAGGCATTGGACTACAGGCAACTCAAGGCTGTGATCCTTAAGAGAAGGGAAGTGTAGAGGAGGCAAGCATCTTCTCACATCTCATTGCCTGAAGGCAGTTTCCAGGGACTATTACAGGGATGAGGAACCAAACAGCCCTGTGATCTCACTGAGTCAAAAAGCCAGAGATTACAGTTGAGGCAGCTAGGATTTGTAAGGGAGAGCCCCTGAGGGGAGGAGCCTTCACAGGGAGGAAGAACTCTGGACAGCTGCAGAGGAGGCCCCTTGTGCCCCTGGCTAAGTACTGCTTTGCTCACATGTAGGACAAGACTCCACAGGGTAGGAAAAGAACCACTGGAAGGCAGTAGGTCTAGTCCCTTCTGTAGCTCACAAAGGGCTGGGGATTAGTTCATGTTCCCACCCACAGGGTGGAAAGACCTCATAATACAAGGGAAATAGGATAAAGTAGTCTGCAGTATCACCTAAGTAATGAGGCTGAATTATCCCTAGATCAAAGCCTGCTCTGGACTTGCCCTAACAATTCTTAAAAGCAAGCCTTGAGAGAGAAAACCGATCTGAAGTAACTTACCTGCCTGCCAGAACAAGTCCACCTGTAACAAAATCCAGCATCCAAAAACAGAAAACTAAGTTACTAACAATGCAAAAAAGCAATAAAATATGACTTATTGTGTGGTGGGAGGGGAATCAAGTAATACAAACAAACCCAGATATTACAGATGGAATTAATAGATAAGAAGGTTCAAACAACTGCTACAATTCTATTTCTTATGGTCAAGAGTGTAGAGGAAAACAAACGTGTTGAGAGAAATGAAAGTATAAAAGAAGACCCAACTAAGACATCCAAAGGTGAAAAATGAAATGTCTGCAGTGGAAAATGCACTGGTTTAGGTAACATCACACTGGAAACTAAAGAAGAAAAGATCAGTGAACTTAAAAAAGAGAAACAGAAAGTACCCAGTATAAGGCCGAGAGAGGAAAATGACTGAAAGAAATGAAGTGAGCCACTGTAAACTGCGGAAGAATATCAAGTGGTCTCAGATATGCGTAACTGGTGTCTCAGAAAATGGTGGGGGTGGGGGTAGAAGAGGAAGGAAAAGAATGGCCATAATTTTTTTCAAATTTGATAAAAGTGATAAATCTAAGATCTGACATGGTCAAAGAACCCCAAAGAAAAGAAACATAAGGAATACCAGAGTAAGACACATCACAATCAAATTGCTGAAAACAAAAATGAAAATTTTAGAAAAGACGTAACTATAGTGAGAGAAAGCAAATCAGTTGTTGTTGAGAAAGAGGAAAGGAAGGGGGATTGGCTGCCAGGAGTCCGGAGGGGACTACGATGATGGAACCTTCCTATGTCTTGATTAAAGAGATGGCTACATGACTATATTCATTTGTCAAAACTCATCAAATTGTGTACTTAAAACTGGTGAACTTTAGTAAATATAAATTATACTTACGTAAAGCTGACTTTTAAAGTATGCAAAGCAGGTTTTTATAAATATTTGAGGGTTCGGTGACAGTCCTCGGAGTACACAGTGTGATGAGTCTCTCAAGAAGCTCACCTAATCTTATGCTTAGGTGGTACAGCAGAACTGTTCGGTGGTTCTCATCAGCCTGTGGACTGGGATGCTCTGTTATGGAGGCTTCAGAATGAATATAGACGGACAGATCTGTGTTCAGAATAGGATAACCAGTAGAGTAAAGAGATTGGGAGCCGTGTGTTTAGAAGAAAATCAAGACCGAGAGATGTTTGACTAAGAGAAGATTCTGTAGGTGAGCTGCAAACCAGCTGTCTCCTGATACTTGTATAGCGCTTGGACTTTTTCCCCCTGAATGTTCTGGCTATAGGGAAGTAGGTTTCCACCCACTGCAGAGTTTTTCAGTTGTTCAAGTTTGGCAGCTTTTTGGACTGGACAGTTTTTGGCAAGGATGGTATGCTGCCAAGGAGATTCTAGAAACTTCCTAATAATATGTCCCAATTTCAGCTTGTTAATGCTTTTAAACTGTGTATTGCGTACTGAGATTGCACAGATGACTTAAATTCATTGGCCTCCCTGATGTCTCCTGCTTAATCTCCCTACCCCAGGTTTAGTTACTGCTTGTTTTTGTAGCTCATTCTTACAAATTCTGCTTGCATGTGATGCCGTAATTTCCTGGTTCTTTTCTCACTTCTGTTGTGGTTCTTCATTTATGATGATGGAAAGAGGGTTTGATAGGTGACCGAACAACATTGCTTTCAAAGTGATTCCCAAAAGTATGATCTCATAAATTAGATTATGGAAGCTTATATAAACCCCTCCCCAAAACTTGGAATTTCTTTGCTAAAAACAGCAATGAAGTATAATGGTAGAGTATGCATTGCAACATACTCTTGCCCATTCACTAAGGAAATCACTTGTCCTCACCACGTGAGTTTCCTTATTTTACAAAATGGAGATAATTATAGCTACATCATGGTTGTTATGTGCACCAAATGATTAAGTAAAATAATATACATGAAAATGCTCTACCTTAAAAACTCACTCTACAGAGATGATTACTAATTTGGTTATTGAGGTACAGATGCTTATCTTATTTTATAAATCTGTTTCGGCTTTCTTACTTTTAGAGTTGTATCCCGGCAGAGGGTTTTATACGTGTAGATTGCTAATCTAGTTACATTTAACACATAAGTGTATCACCAGAGTGTCAGCCTTTCAAGTATCATAAATGAGACTTGCTTATTCTAGTTGCAAAGTTTTATTCTTGAAAAGTTGCTTTGATAGGTGTTATCTTTAGGGTTTACCATTCAGCACAGGCTTCATCCACTAGATAGTAACACCTTTTTTTTTTTTTTTGGTAAAATTTATTTATACTGTCTCTTCCCAGAAAATTAGAGGCAGGGCTGGCTTATTTTAAGCAGCAATCTAGAGGCAGGGTCCTAAGGCAAATCTGTCCTTTCGTTTGTCTTCCTGTAGCTAAATAGCGAGTATAATAACACAGCACTGACCCTGGTCATTTTTAGCTGCCGTTTTAGGAGTTTTGTTCCACAGGAATAAACATTGTATTATTTACTGCATGGATAGACCTTCTAATCAATAGTAATACTCTTATAGACTTCATAACCAAATCAGATCGGAATCCCACTGTACCCAATATCAAGCCATTTTACTTTCCTAGTGACGTTTTGCAGGTTTGCCTTAGGACCCTGCCTCTAGTGACGTTTTGATTATGTATAAATGGATTATCTACAGATTTTGCACATCAGTTTTCTCTCATATGTCCTGTACCCCATATTCCTGTCTTTCAGCTCTCAATGGCTCAATGAATGTAAATTAATTTTATTAATAGCTGAGGTTGTGTAGGGGATGACAACAGTAATTCTTCACCATACATAAAATATATTTTTAAAATTTTATGTATTTACTTTTAGAGAGAGGGGAAGGGACTGAGAAAGAAAGAGAGAAACATCCATGTGTGAGAGAAACATCGATCGGTTGCCTCTTGCAACCCAACCAGGAACCTGGCCTTCAACCCAGGCATGTGCCCTTGACTAGGAATCGAACCAGTGACTTTTCGTTTTGCAGCACAATGCTCAACCAACTTGGGCCATGCCAGTCAGGGAAAAATGTATTCTTACAATGGAAGATGCATTTAAAGTCTTTTCCACTGCTTTCCTCTTTTACCAGATGTGTAAAGTTTTAGTAACATGCCTAAGGACTTGGTTCATTGGTGTTAGGACTGATCCTCAAACTAAGTGTCTCGCTCTGGATCTAACATTCTTTCCACTGTCACATTATGTCCTAGTGCTGCCATTGTCACCACTGGATTCTTGTGTTATATGATATCCCAATTTCTTTGAATACATTTGTATTCTCATCAGATATGGTCAGAATGTAAAAGTTTTAAGATAGAATATGCACAGGAAAGAGCATTTTTGTGTATAATAACTTTTTATTCATTTTCATTAGTGACATTTCATCTGAGCATTGTTCAGAAGGTTATTGCACAATGCTAGATGCTTTGATTCTTGTGCCCAAGGATTTAATAAAATAGTGACCCCGGCTTTCTTTAGTTACCCTAAATTTCTTTTAAATATAGAGCCAACAGACAAATATTGGTGAACATGGAAGAACTCAGGATATAGAATTTTTATGAGCTCTTACTGAAGAAATTACCAGAAGACAAATTTCAGCCAAATAAGAGCTGAATGGAGACTCTGGCATAGGAACTAGCATCTTATCATTAAATTCAGTGTGCTCTGTAGAACTGAAACAGGAGAGAGTGTTTGCCACAGAAAAGAATGTAAATATTATAAAGTCTGACAATGTAGAAATAATAAATAATAAGATAAGAGGTGAGACAGGAAGAGGAAGAAAGGTGAGAGGTAGTGTATGCATGCTAATATCCTCAGATTTTATAACTGGGGGACAAAAACTATTATTTAAAACAGAAAGATATAATATTCAATGCTTTAAAAAAGAAAACAGCAAGAAACATAAAATCAATTAAAAGTATATGGGGGAGGATGGTAGAGAGGAAATGAAAACATTCTCCTTTATCATTGCTCTTACTAGTTAGTGAGTGCAGCAATGTTTATGTAGTTGTATATATAAGAGTAACCACAAAAATTGAAATACAACTCCTCTGAGAAGTGATATGAAATACAGAACATAAGGCAAAGAAAGCATGGACCATAATGTGAAAGATTTCTTAAAAGGCACTATAGAAGCTCAGAAACTGAATTTAAAAAAAGAAAACAAAAAACCCACTTACAGTAAGTAGTCTCAAACACGCAATGATCCTTATTATTTGCAGAGGCTATATTTGCACGTTTGCCTACTCACTAAAACTTACTTGTAACCCTCAAATCAATACCCGTGGCAGTTTCCCAGTCATTTGTGGGCATGAGCAGCAGAGTGAAGAATCTGAGTTGCCAGCTGAGGTAGAACAAGAAAACACTCTGCCTTTTGTTTCAGCTCTCATACCGTAAACAGTTATTTGTAAGAAATGTATATAAACGAGATGTTTTTACAACAGAAACACACAAGAGGGAAGGTTACATTTTCATCAGTTGACAAAAACATTGTGACCAGAGGCTCACAGGGACCTTGGTCAGCAATTTTTAACCTTTTTCATCTCATGGCACACATAAACTAATTACTTAAATTCTGTAGCACACACAAAAATGTACGTTTTGCAGATCTGACAAAAAATAGCATATAATTTTGAGCCATTCACACTGGACAGCTATTGTTGCTTTGGTGTCATTTTTTTATTTGACAATCTAAGGGAAAAGAGGTCAGTACCCCTGACTAAATCATCAGGTATTCCATGTTTTAAAAATTCTGGTGGCTTGCCGTTTGAAAATCAGTGTCCTAGGTATTCACTAATTCAGTGTTTATAATAACTATAAAATCTAACTATGGCAATAAGAATTGACTGTACTTTGGGTTGACTCTAAGTAAAGATGTGTAAGATTTGTACACTGAAAACTATAAAACATTGCTGAGAGATAGAACATATCTCTAATTAGATGAAGAGATAAGCCATTTACATGGATCAGAAAGCTCAATATTGGTGTCAGTTCTTATCAAATTGATTTTTAAATTCAACAGACTCCCAGTCAAAATTCCAGCAGGTTTTTAAAAAATTGGTGTTCCCTTGAAAATGCAAAAATCTAAAAACGCCAAAACAGTTTTGAAAAAGAACATAATTAGAATGCTTACACTAACTGACTTCAGGACTTTTTTAAAGCTACACTAATCAAGATAGTGTGGTATTGATGAAAAGCTATATAAATAGGTCAACAGGATAAAGTCCAAAAATGGACAACTGATTTTCATCAAAAGTGCAAAGGTAGTTCAGTTGAAAATGAACAGCCTTTCAAACAGATGGTGCTGGACCATTTCGATATCCATGTGCAGGAATATCAACTTTGATTCATACCTTTAACCATGTACAAAAATTAGCTCAAAATGGATCATAGACCTAAACATCAAATTTCCAAAATAAAACATAGGATAAATAGTTTTGTGATTTTGGATTAAAACAAAGATTTCTTAGGTATAAAACCAAAAGCATGATTCATAAAGGACAATTTGATAAATTAGACATAAAAATTAAGAGCATTTTCTCTTTGAAAAAAAATTATTCAGAGAATGGAAAGATAAGATATAGACTGGAGAAAAATATTTGCAAATCATCTCTCTGACAAAAAGACTTGTTTTCAGAATATATAAAGAATTTCTAAAACTCAATCATAAGAAAATAGCCTGATCTTTAAATATGGGCAAAAGATTTGAGCAGACACCCTGTCAAAGAAGATATACAGATGTCAAATTAGCACGTGAAAATTTTCTTAGTGTCGTTAGTCGTTAAGGGTTAAAACCACGATGCGATATCACTCCATACTCATAAGGATGGCTAAAATGAAAAGGTGACAATACCAAGGGCTGACAGGATGTGGAGCAAGTGGAACTCACATTCATTGGTTATGGGAATGCCAAGTGGTACAGCCAATTTGGAAAATAATTTGGCAGTTTCTTAAAAAGTTAAACATGTACCTACCTACCATATGTCCAGCTATTTCACTCCTAGGTATTTGCTCAAGGGAATGGAAAGCATATGTTCATACAAACACTTGTACATAAATATTTGTAACAACCTTATTTGAAGTTGCCGAAAACAAGAAAAATAAATGGATGAGCAGATTGTGGTTTACCCTTACAAGGAAATACTCCTTAGCAGTAAAAGTAGTGAACTATTGATATATGCAACTGCGTGGATAAATCTCAAAATAATGATGTTAAGTGAGAGAAGCCAAACCAAAAATAAATAGTACATAGTGAAAGATTTCATTTCTATAAAATGCTAGAAAATGCTATCTAGTCCATGGTGATAGAAAACAAATCATTGGCTGCCTAGGCAAGAGGAAGTGCCTGGAAGGGAGGGATGAATTCAAAGGGGCGCATGGTGAGAAAACTGTCTGCTTTTGGATATGCACATAATTGTTATCATGATGATGGTTTTCATAGATACATAAACATGTATCAAATTGTACATTATAAGTAGATGCAGCTTATCTCTCGATTATAACTCAGCAAAGCTGTTTTTAATTAAAAAACAATAATAGCAATATAACCTGGAAGTATAGCATATATCTTGTACCTATCAATAAATGTAATTGTTCTAAACTTACATGTTGAAAAAATTGGATCACATAAAAAATATAATTTTTCGTTATATAATCCTGTAATATAATTACAGGATATATATAAGACATCTGAAAAAGTTATTTAAATTGAGGGTAAAATTATGGAGCATGCCAATGAAATGGCAAACAAACAAAAACAGAAGTTGCAATCTTAAGATTAAAGAAAGATAAAAAACTATTAAGCAAGTCAAAAAACGGTTCTGTATAATAAAAAGGGATGCAACCCAACAGAAGTCTAAGAGTTAGAATTGTTATATATCCTGTAAGAGCATCACTTTCCTTAAGCAAAATATATAGGAAATACAAGGAAAAAGAGAAACAAATTTTGCATTGTATGCATGTAATGTGACCTCTATGCGCTGAAAATAGGAACAATTTCTTCTTTACAAGCACTCACAACTGTTCATACAAGTGTTCAAGTAATATTTTAAACATAAAAATTAAAATCATAAATGTACCTTAAAGAGGAAAGGAAAATTGTTAGCTTTATCTGGGAGTAAGGAAAGGTTTGCTAATTATGAGGTAAAATCTGGAAAACATTAAAAATACTGACATTTCATTGTATAAACTTATAAAAAATCTACATGGCAAAAAACCCACCTTAATTAAAACCAAAATCCAAATGAGTGGGGGGGAATTTACAACAGACAATGGGGGTAATTTCTGTAATATGTAGGAGTACCCATGAATCAATAAGAGAAAGATCAATAACTCAAAAGAGTCATGGACAAAGTATAGAAAAAGTTGCTATTAAAGAAAAAGAGATGACTTTTAAGCATTTTAAAACACGTTCAGCTTCAGTCATAATAGTAGAATTGCTAATTAAAAGCACAATGATGACCCTGGCTGGGTGGCCCAGTTCGTTGGAGCAGTATCGCATACACCAAAAGGTTGTGGGGTTGGTTCCCAGTCAGGGCATATACCTAGCTTGCCGGTTTGTTCCCTGGTCAGGGCGCGTATTGGAGGCAATCAGTCGATGTTTCTCTCTCACATTGATATCTCTCCTCTCTCTCTCTCTAATCAATAAACATATCCTTGGGTGAGGAAAAGAAAACAACTGTCCTTGTTTTTAAAAAAAGCACAATGATGTCATTTTCACATGCCAGGCACTACTGACCGTAACACTAATAACTCCCTGCGAGTGCAGGGGAACCTCACTCTTGTATACATCTGGTGAGAATTTATATTGGTATGGCTTCTGTGAAAAGTAGTTTGACAATAACCTTCAGTATTAAAACTGCACATACCATTTGATCCAGCAATTTTATTTCTAGGAATTTATCCTGTAGAAGTATCCTCCCATATGCAAAATGAATACGTGGATGCTCTTTGCAGCATTGTTTGTAAAATTTTTTTTTAAATAACTTTTTAATTAAATAAATTAAAAGAGATTTATTGAGTAAGTAAGGCTGTGCCTGTGCATCAACAGAAAGAATGAGAGAGCACTAATAGCTAGGAATGTAGACCATTCTACAAGTTGCGCTGTTAAGTGAAAGAAGCAGGAACAGCATGTTGTGTGCAGTGTACTGTCATTTCTTATGTATATTCTGTGCTGGTACAGATGTAGATTTTCCCTGAAAGGATCCTCATAAAACTAGTAACAGTGGTGCTGTCTGATTCAGGTCTGGAATTGGAAGGAGCATACTATTCACTCGCAACATTTGGTACTTTATGCACATATCACTACCTGATTAAAAATATTCTTTGCCTTCGAAGTCAATCGGGAACTTGGAGGACCTTACAAAATTAAGTATTAATTTATCCAGTGGAGATTATGAATGTTTTAGTAATAAAAAAGAAAAGCTAAATACAATAGTACTTATTGTGTGTTGGGCACTGTACTGTGGGTCCTTTACAAACATCATCTCAGTTTTCCAATAACCCTTCAGGATCGTTGAGTACTTTACAGATTAAGAAACAGATTAAATATCACCTAAGGGCACACAGATAACAGACCCTTTCAAGAGTTTCAGTTGAGTGAGGCTTGATGAGTAACATCCAAATATATATCCCAAGTTTCTGCCAAAAACATGTGTGAATGGCATGTGTGGTGGCAGACCATATAAGTCAGTTACATGTATGTTTCCTATATTTCCAAGGAAAGGCAGCTGTTGTCTTATTTAAACTTTTTTGTATTAGGATTAGAACTTGCATGATTCCAGCAGACTCAACATCTTGAAAATACCAACTGCCAAGATAAATGTTGTCTTTAGGAAGTAAATATTTTCATGTTTCTATATAACTATGATGTGGCCTTATTGAACTGGTTTTAGTCCATAATGAAAATGAGATTCTTCAGCAGATGGACAAAATTTAAATGTAGGCCAGTCTTTAAAAATAAAGTCCAAGTAAAATGAGGGAAGAAATTGAGAACATCCCCTCTTTGGAATGAGGGCTTTTGCTTCTATTGCTATAAATAATCAATAGGGTTTTGTATTTTGTTTTATTTTGAGCAAGGGTAAATTTCAGTCTTTTTATTCTTCTCAACTCAAGGGATCACTTTGACAGCTAATAAACTGGCCTATGTATTAAATAATTATATGGCAGGTCTTTGTGTATCTTAGTATAAAATCAATTTGTGTCAGATTCAATTTAGAGCATCTGGAAGTTTTCCTGCTCATGGCCACAAATTAGGGCTTGCATTACCATTGATTCACTGTGATACACAGTTTATGGTGGATACCAGTGTATTTTTTACCCAGTATTCTTGTTTATCCAGTAAGTACATTATTAAAAAAGAACTATGTAAATGAATTATTGAACAATGAATTTTACTTTTTCAACTTAGTAATTTTGCAGAATGCTCTATTTTTAATTCTTATTTATTAGGGTTCATTGATTCAATTAGCTTTATTTCCTGTGGCAAGTAGCTTATAGGTATGCAAATATTTGTTCAGATTAGGTGTTAGATGTTGCAGCAGACAGATTCACATGCATCCTTTAAAGTATTGTCCATTGACCAATTAAATATCTCCCCATAGAGTTTATGAGCTCCTGTTCTTAATGTTAGACTGCAGTTAGGTTTCTCCCCCTCTCTTTCTTAGTCTTAAAGTGTACAACAAAGAGAATTCCCACCATTGTTTTCATTTTTACTGAAATAATTGTTATTTTGCAAATATACTGCATTATCTTCATTTCCCATGCCCCTTCTTGCTCATGTCTAGAACCACAGAATGTTCAAAAGCAAATGCATGGCTGTTTAAAGAATGAATTTGTTGGAGGTCACTTTCTCTACTTCTTACCAGGCAAGCGTGGTCCCTACCCTTTTCTAGATTACCATAGTGTGGTCCTTGTTGCAAGGTTAGACCCTTGGGTAGCCAGCAGTTCTGATGTCTGCTGTGTGCATTGAGATGGTGAAGTTCCAGAGCACCGCCTTGAACTTTCAGGACTGTGCCCTTCCTTATCCTTTCGTGCTCTGTAGGAGCTGCCACCCAAAGTCAGGATGTCTTCTGGGGGAAGAGTTCTGCAGGGTTTGCACTAAAGTGTGCATTTTTAAAGTCACCATTAGAAATACTGAAACACCAATTCAAAAGAACCTATGCACCCCAATGTTCATAGCAGCACAATTTACAATAGCCAAGTGCTGGAAACAGCCTAAGTGCCCATCAGTAAATGAGAGGATCAAAAAACTATGGTACGTTTACACAATAGAATACTACACGGCAGAAAGAAAGAAGGAACTCCTACCCTTCGCGACATCATGGATAGAACTGGAGAACATTATGCTAAATGAAGTAAGCCAGATGGTGAAGGCAGATACCATATGAGCCCACCTATAAGTGGAATCTAATCAACAAAACAAACAAGCAAGCAAAATATAGCCAGAGACATTGAAATAACAAATTGATAGTGAGCAGAGGGGAGGGGAGAAGGGGATAGCGGGGAAAAGAAGGGGAAGGGTCCTCAAGAAACACGTATAAAGGACCCATGGACAAAGTCAAAGCGGGGTAGGATTGAGGGCGGGAGGTGGGGGTGGTTAGGGATGGGGAGAGTAGTGAGGGGAAAAGGGAGACAGTTGTACTTGAACAACAGTAAAAAAAAGAAAAAGAAATAGGCTGTCATTTTTGGTGACCAGTGCACACAATGTGATTGGTAATGTAACATGTTTACGTTTATAGACATGTGTTCCTATGTGGGAAAGCTGTACTTCACCTCTCCTTCCAAAAGAGATGATGTCGAGACAAGATAACTGAAAGAGGAGAATGCACATTAGGTTAGCTGAAAAGGTTTTAAAACTACGATGAAATAATCTATACAAACTTGAATCTGAACCTTTCACTTGTTCAGAACTTTGTAATCAACTGGGTGCATATAGAAATAGCTGAAGCATCTTAGTCCTTAGACAGCAATGACTTTCCTGGCCACAGGACCAGCACTAGTAAGATGACACAACTGAGGCACAGAGTGCTTAGCGATCTGCCCATAGTCCCATAGCCAGTCTTTGGTGGAGTGGGAGCGCACCCTGATCTGTACTGTTAACCGTGCAATACAGTGCCTGAACTGAAGGCTAGTTTAAAAAGACAGGAGTTCCTGCCGTCAAGGAGCTTTCAGTCCAGTGTAAGTGGGAGAGTTTCTGGGACAGATCTCCACCAGGCGCACGAGTGTGTTCTTGCCCAGCTTTTCAACTGCAGTGTTCGGTGTGTCATATTTTCTGAACTGTATCTAAGTCAAGTCATCTCTCCTGAACCAGTACCACCGACCAAATCCATCTTCAGTGGACTTAAGAATGACTCCATATTAGAAACAGGGTCTCCTCAAATGTTCTTACCCTCTCAGCCATCTGTGTCTGCTGAACTGGCCACCTCTGTCCTAGCCCCTGTCCCGCTCTGTGCATGTGGTAGGTTCTCTGCCAAGGTTTATCAAATAGCTCAGTGGGCTGATCCCAGACGGGCATGGGAATGGCCTAATGCCAATTTCAAAGCCATTGCCTCTAACAAATAGACCTATCGTTTTGATTTATTTATTGAACAAAACACTGTTGATTTTGATGCAGTCCTAGTTAGCATTTTGTGACTTTCTAATCATAGCTATGATTTGGGCACTCGTTTGAAATATGGACTATTGAAAAGATACAATATTTTAAAGAGGCTATTCATGCAAAAATTAATTATGAATTCCTTTAGCCACTTCCTCTGTTTAGAAATAGCACTCATACATATTTTATACATAAATTGACAAGGATGGCATAGACCTCATCTTTCCTGTAGCAGTTTGAACCAGACTGATTGAGGATTTATTACCCAATTATACTTGTCAGCCTGACTGACATAAAAGTCATTAGTTCTGGAAAAACATGTTTGTCTACCAAGACTATCTCTAATTAATATAGTCAATATCTAACATATATTTAAAACTGAAGAGAATAGTAATAATCTCTGAAGCTTATGTTGCAGACTGTGAGGAACTGATGCTAAACCCCTTCGGGTCATGAGGCAGTGCTCTCAGTATAGGTTTATATTTGTGGAGAGGCGATCCCATGTTATACCTTGTTCCCTCTGCTTTGAATACAGTGAAATTGGTGCTGCAAATACTGACTCTGTCTGTTGAAGAAGTATAAATGTAACAACTGAAACCTCAAGACAGGTTATGTGATTTGTTTACAGTTGAGTGACTCGACTAGGATTCAAACCTGGGGCCCAGTGTTTAGTTTTCTCAGCATGAGAATCCACTAACCAAGTTGATCTCTGCTGTGTCCTCACATGGTCTTATTCTCCCTTCCTAGAGTGCATGTGAACTTGGGGCTCAGCAGGACAGATGTGATAGTCATACTGAGACAACCGTCTGGCGTGAATGTTTTCCGTTTCCCAATGTTCAGCCGTGTGCTGGGGTATCAGTGGATAGTGTGGTAAAGTGATACACTGCTAGTGACCTCACGGGCAGCTGTCCCATCACCATACATGCTGATACCCTCCCGTACCTCCCCCCACCCTCACTGCCCAGCACCACAGAGTACACAGAGCTGCTCAGTAAAAGCATTCAGCAGTGATTTCCAAGCTGCTGCACAGTTTACAGCAGACTCATTCATTTGCTCATAAATGTGCACATTTCTGCCATAAACATCAACATCAGAAGTTGTTTTTGAACGAAAAAGGTTCGATTCATTGGCCTCATTCAGTCCTACCCCCAAACAGATTCCATTATTATGTTTTCCTATACCAATTAACATGTTGTTTCTGTAGCAATGCACCCTGTCATCGAATGCTCGTGTTTAGTAACCAGAACGGCTGTGAGAGGCCAGTGTAGCTGTTTTTCCATTTTATCAGGTCCTTTCTGCAGCAATAGTTTTGCAGTCATTTATTTAAATTGTATAATGGGCTGAAATATTAACTTATGAATTAGAACTAACAGTTAAAGTGACTGAAAGTAAACCTGCCTAAAACATGCAGAATAATTGGTGGGGAAACCTGTACTTACTCTACCATGCCTTATTTAAGAGTGTGAGTTGTGGACATCATTTCAAAGGCTGTTGAGAACACAAGCTCGTATTATGTTTCTTGGTAGAACCAACCCCAAAGACAAAGAGGTCACTGGCTCCCTGAGATTCCCTAGGTCTGTCCCCAGCAGGTGGGCTGTTAGAACATCTTTGACTACTTTCTGGGGTGTTCATTGGAAGCCGAAGGATGGGGCGCAGTGAATAGCATCACTGGATACCACCATGTTCAGACACGTGACACGAAGCTCTTCAGAGCAGCGCTGTGAGAACTTGAGATTCACCGGAAAGGTTCCTTCAACGCATAGGCCAGCCAGGCACCGGGCCCTCTCTTTTGAGAGGCAGAAACAGCCCTAATTATACCCACTCGCGGAGGAGAGGAAGTGCGCAGGCTGCCGTGGTTCACAGTGACACATTCCTTTGACGTGGCCAGACGCCGTGTGACCCCGGGACAGTGACCACAGCCCTGCAGTAACCAGCATCTGGGACAGCTTGACAGGAGGGATTGTTGAATCCTTGAGTCATTTGTTTCTAAGACGTGGTAATAGAATTAGATGTGGGTTTGAAAAAAAGAATTTCATTTCATTTGAAACTCAGATTCACACACCCACATTGCATTCCCTTAAATGAGGCCGAGCCTAGTTTAGTAAGAAATGCCCCATTGTTATACATAGTGTGTGTAGTTTGCCAAAGCTTGGCTTCATACCTTTAACCTAACTAGTTATTTTCTTCTCACGTCTTTAGTATCCCTTCTGTTCCCGCTCCAATGTGTAAAGACTAAAAATGTCCATGTGACATGCTTGGTGGCTTTTGCCTCCTCTGAAAATGCTGCCCAGATTCATTTTATATATTAATTTATAAATATTAATTTTATACTGTGAATACTGATATAAAATTTTCTTCACATCTCAGTCATCCAACAAACTGAAGATTATCTCAGCAAAAATACGTGTTTGCTCTAACCACAGACAGCCACTTGACATGCATTCAGGAGTGCTTGAAACTTCCTGCTCTGTGTTAAAAGCACTCTGCCACCTATACCTATCCCGTGCCCACAGGCATGGGTAAGGTGAACACACAAACCACCATCATGTCTAATGGGACTTACCATAAATATTAACAACTGAGAAAAAATGCCCTGGCACCAATAGGCCTTGAAAACTGATTGGTTCGATTGTTTTGTTATGTAGCTAACTACTGCAAAACTCACTGGTTTAGCAAAAACCATTTGATTTAGTTCACAATTTTTTGAGGGTCAGGAAATGGAGAAGGGTACACATGGCAAGTGCTGGGCAGCTGGAACCAAAGGATTCATTTCCAAGCGGTTCCTTCAGTCGCATGTCATTTGCGTCGTCAGGGACACACAGCTTCCTTCCTTGGGTTTCTTATATGATGGTGCAGGACTCCAGGAGCAAGTGTTTAAGGGTGGCAAGGGGAAGCTGCAAGGCTTCTTCTGCCCTAGCCTCGAACTCTCACATGTCACTTATGCTGCATTCTGTTGGTCAACAAGTTACTAAGCGTGGCCCAGATTCACGGGAAGATGACGTACCTTACACCTGATCTCCAAAGCAGAAAGGCAGGGGCTGTCAAAGAGCTGATTGTAGAATTCCTTTGGGGCATAAATCAGTTTCGTAATTACTAGTTGCCCAACAACTGGTTTGTATTTGAGGAGAAAAAGTGAAATGTTGCATGTGATTTCTTCTACCTTGTATTTGATTTTTGCCTTAATGAGGTAAGATTAGTGAGCTTGGCTTTGACTCTACATTAGATTAAGTATGATGGTGGTCGTGCTGACTGTATATGGACAGCAGAAGCAAGAGAGGGCTCCGAGGGGATAAGAAGCTCTTCGGTCGGGGTGATCAGGAATACAGTTGTTCTATTGCCTGCAATAGGAAACCCAGGAGGAGGAAAAAATGTTTGGGCCAAACAATGTAATGATACTTTCAACTGCAAGTAACAAAATACCCAACCAAAGGCCACCTAAACCCCTCCTTTTTCCAATAGAAGTCTGGGGTAAGTAGTTTCAGATTTGGTTCAGCTCAAAGATGTCAGGGCCTGGTCTGCTTCTCTGGGAGTCTTTGACCTTCCTCTCATGTTGAAAGATAACCACCTCCGCTCCAAGCACCACATTAATTTTTTATTGACAGAGAAAGGAAAGAATCTCTCTTGATGTCTCCCGTCCCTGAGAGCTCCACACTGGTCAGGACTGGGTCACATTTCCATGTGCTAGCTTAAGAGGAGACCGGGAGGGCCGGTCATGGCATGTTCAGGCTTTTTCATGGGAAGCCAGCTCTGCTAACAGGGAGAAAGGCATTAGGTAGGTAACCAGCAACGCCTGCCACAGTGATGAATTCCATTTTCTCTCCCTTCACAGTGGCTAAAGGCTCGCTTGGCAGCCTTATAGAGCTGGAATTAAATGGGCTAAATCATAACTGTGATAAATTAGTATTGTTTAGAAACCAGTTTCTCAGTGGGTTTTTTTCCCCTTTTACTTGGTGATTGAGAGCTAACACCACTGCTTCTTAACAAATAAAATATTTGATTATTTCCCTTGTACTTTTAAAATACGGATGAAAGCTCTTTGGCTGCCGTGAAGACATGTATCCATCCCATTATGCACCTTGCAGGATTACCTTTCTGGTGTTATTCTACATTATACACCTTTATAAGTGCCTTTGTTGTGTATGTGTACATACAAGTTTATAAGAGGAAGACAATTCTATAGATGTTATGAACCACGTTTGTTTCAGAATCTGAAGGGTCAGAGAACTCTCTGGCATTTAATGTTGAGCCAGGACAATGAATTCAAGCTATTCCTCTGAATGGCCGAGCCTTTGAGCCCCTGGCACAAGAATGGCAAAACTGGGGAAACTAGACCTTCAGCTGGCAAGAGAAGGTGTCTTGGCTCAGAAAGGGCCAGGTTTGGGCGTCTGCGATTGCAGAGTAGCGCTTCAATTTCTGAGCTGGATAAAGTTAGGGTCCTTTATTCTGTGGATCTGTAATTGTAATTGTCCAATCTGTAATTGTCCCATTGTGATATTTTTAACTGGATAAAATTCACACATAATAAATTGGGGCTGAGAGTGTCACTAATGGTACCTTTGCTGGTGAAAAGTGGGAGGAGGAAGGGAAGACCTGAGGAAAGAAGCTCTAAATCTCTAAATCTCGTCTTGTGTCTGTAGCAGTTTATGCATTCACCTGATGGACACTGAATGCCCACGTGCCCCCAGTGCTGGGAATGGAAGAATGGACAAGACCGGGTCTGCCTTAGAGGCACTAACAGTGTTGTGAGAGGGAGTCGGCAACCCTGCCCTCTCATCACAATAGAAAAGCGAATGTGGAAAATTGCTACTGTCTTACCAGGCAGGCCGGTTGGGCTGATTTTCCTTATAATTTTAAAGTGTTTCATTTCCAAATTTGAGTTAGTATAGTAAAATCACATTATGTTACCGTAATTCTGTTTGAACTAAATTATAGTGAGTGCCTAGAGAAGACCTTACCCATTCTCTGATATTTCAGAAATAGATTTCAAAGCAACTTGGTACCTTGGGGCAATTTTTATTTCCATGACACCTGAAATGATTGACTCAAGTCAGTGAATGTCTAATTTACTAAAAGCTGTATTTCTGAAAGTCTTGTTTGAAATGTTAAAAAGTAGTGTTGAAAAATTGATACTTGTAACCAAAATAAAAAAACTTAAAGCCTTACATACTTCCACGAGAAAGCAAAAACTCATGTCAAAAGCTTAAACTCTCCTCTTTGCTCCCCCTAACCATGCAGATCTGGCGCCACTCTAGACTTTGATATGCAAACAAGATTATGTGAACCCTAATGCATGTCAAGGGAATTTGACACTCCCCCAACCCCCCCATCCCTGCGGTGGCCTTGAATGTCCTGCTTTTGACTGCCACCTTTTGCTGCAAATCTCAATCCTGGCTTAACTCCCAGGCTCCCCGAGTCCCCTCATCAGCAGGCTCCTCCTCCCTGTGAGTATAGCCAGTTTCGGCCCCGGGCACAAGCACACAGGCAGCACTCCCCCACGGCCCCGCAGTGACTCCCTGCCACAGGGGAGCGCCCCGCCCGCCGGCCTGGCTCTTCACCACCTGCAGGGACTTCTTTCTCCCTGCAGAATCTCTTTTCCCACTTCCCAATCTTCCCCAAATATAGAGGCTTCTGCACTGTAGTCCTTGGCTGGGACTTCCTCAGTCAAAGTCTCAGAAAAAGTGTTTTTCTAATCCCAAAGCACCCACCTTTCCTAACCCTGGTGATTCAGGTTCCGACACATTTAAAAAACACAACAAAAAAAACCCGACAGAAGTTTGAAATTGTAAATTTTCTTTAGTGGGCTTAATATTCATAGTGTCCTGGGTTAGGTGTTCAAACCCTCAGAGTCCCTGCATTTTCTTCCCTGCTTTGGGTTGGCTAGGCAAGGGTCTGTCTACATCTTTGTGCTTCTCTTTGCTGTGGGCAGTTCCCAGGTATGGCACCACTTTCCTTATAAATAGACTTTTTTATATGTTTCATAGGCTTATAATAGTTTGAGTCAGGAGAATAATTTTAGAGTAAAACACTTCAGAAGAATTGGGTCCAGTAACGGCTTAGGGCCTATAAAAGGGCTATTTCTCGTGCCTGCCAGAGTGGCACGGAGTGGTGGGAGCGTGTCTAGGGCTGTGCGAGGTCATGGGGTGAGCAGAGCGGGTCTTCCTGCGGCACCAAAGTCCCAGCAAATTTGGAAGACCTGTTTAAATGTTAAAACTACAAGGATACTATGGAGTAGAATACAAAATTTATAAAAATTTTAAGGGAAGATGTTTTACACATGAGAAACTTCACTTCAGGGCTGGTGTCCCAGATGTCACCAGGGGTCTAAGAGTTAAGGCAACTTTGGTAGAAGTTTGAGAAATACTGTGCTTAAGAAAGTACCATCATAAAGAACTCACAGGACTCCACTCCAGGAAGACAAACAATCCAATGAAAAAATGGGCAAAGGACCAGAACAGACACTTCTCCAAAGAGGACGTAAACAGGGCCCAGAGACACGTGAAAGGATGCTCAGCATCACCAGCTATCAGAGAGATGCGAATTAAAACCGCAAGGAGATACCATTCCACACCAGCCAGAATGGCCATCATTAACAAATCAACAAACTACAAAAGGGAACCCTAGTGCACTGTTGGTGGGAATGCAGGCTGGTGCAGCCACTGTGCAAAACAGTTTGGAATTTCCACAAAAAACTAAAAATGGAACTGCCTTTTGATCCAGCAATTCCACCGCTGGGATTATACCCTAAGAATCCTGAAATTCCAACTGAAAAGAACCGATGCACCCCCATGTTCATAGCAGCACAATTTACAATAGCCAAGAATTGGAAGCAACCTAAGTGCCCAACAGTAAATGAGTGAATCAAAAAACTGTGGTACATTTACACAATGGAATACTACACAGCAGAAAGGAAGGAGCTACTACCCTTTTCAACAGCATGGATGGAACTGGAGAGCATTATGCTAAGTGAAATAAGCCAGACGGTGAAAGACAGATACCATGTGATCTCACCTATAAGTGGAACCTAATCAGCAAAATAAACAAGCAAGCAAAATATAACCAGCAACATTGAAATAAAAAACAAACTGACAGTGACCAGAGGGGAGGAGGGAGGGTGATGACAGGGGAAAGTGAGGGGAAGGCACATCAAGGAACATGCATTTAAAAAAAAGAAAAAAAGTACCATCATACAAAAATGTATGACTGTTTAAAAGGTGTTGTATTATGGCATTGGTTACTCCTTATTCTGCAGATAATTGGCAAACTACAGACATTCTTATTTTATGTAATATGTGTGCCAAGAAAGTTGTGTTTGAGTTGATGTATTCGTAAACTGAATACTTGTAAATGCAATAAACACTTTTTAAGAAACCCTAAAATAAATTATCGTATAAATAATTACTTCCTGGTTATTAGTTTTGTAAGTTTGAGTTTAATAAAACTATTTTTTGAAAGTGGGTTTTTTTTCACTTAACTATAAAGATAAACATCCACTCTTATTAAATTAGAAGTAGTTCTATATTAATTTGGCCTTCAAAAAATGTCATTTTATCAATACCATTGAATTTATCTCACTCATACCAATAAAAATCAAAGATTATGTTTGTTGCAAAGTTGGGTGGTGTAAGAAGTATTTTTTAGATTCCCGACCACATTAAATATATAAAATATTATTTTTAATACTTGTTTTATCTTAATGAAGCACACAAAACAAAACATGACTTCTATTACACAATTTCTCAGGGCAGATGATTAAATAACCATGAGGCGGACCACGCTAACTTCAAACTTGATTTGCAATGTTGCACTGTTTATTACTCTAAGCAATTGTATCAGCCAAATAGAAATGTTCAGATATTTTGATTAACATGCTGTGTGTGTCCATCTACCTCCAAATGCTTTCTTGCTCTTTATGTAGTATAATCTTCAGTAAGTGTTTAATAGGTAGGCTTATTAAAGTTTTATTATATTTAATGTAAAAGAAATGAAGGTAAGTTAAAGTAGAATGGATAAAATGTAATTGAAATAAATGGGAGAACAATTTAAGTAAACTTCATTGTTAATTTGGAAATGTAAAAGTTTGTGACCGCAACTTAAGATGTGTTCAAAGATATCATTGTGGAGAAAATAAGAGTAATATTGTATTATAGGTTTCTAGATTTTTTTTTTAAAAAAAGACTATTAACTTTAGTCTAAAAATAAAAATGATAAAATTAACCTAGCTACCTTATTTATGAAATCAGTAAATATCTGGGTTAAACAACTGCTTATAGAGTGTTTAAATAAGATGTAGAACAGGCTGTACGGGGGGTACCCCAAAAAGACATGATTATCTCCTGGAGGGCAGGCCCTTTGTAGTACAGGAGTCCTCCACTAGGTGAGTGTTCTAGGAACCCATCTGTATCAGTGTACCAGCTGGTGGTGTTGTGAGAGGCTGTGTTCGGCTTCAGTAAATTTTTTTTGAAGACTTTCAACACGTTTGCCCATTTCATGACGGTTGATTTACGAGCACACCAGCCCATGCAGTGCTGAGTGTTCAGCGGTTTTGGCCAGAAATGGCATGATCCCTATGCCCTACCCTTCCTATTCACCCGGTCTCACTCTGAGCAACTTTTTTTGTTTGCTTGTTTCCCTGGATGAAAAAAGTCCTTAAAGGGAAACGTTTTGCCGATGTGAAAGAGGTGAAACAAAAAATGGCAGAAGTAGTAAAAGGCATCAAATCGATGAGTTAAAAAATTGTTTTGAGCAGTGGAAAAAAAGACTCAATAGGTGTATTGCATCAAATGGAGAGTACTTTGTAGGTGACTGAAGTTTGAACATGTAAGAAATACACAATTTTTTATAAATAAATTCCATCTTTTGAGGGGTCCTCCCTTAGAATTCTGATTATAGCTAGAAAAGTACATTATTATAGAGAAATTTTTACAGAACATTTACAGTTTTTTCAGTGATTGTTTTACTATGATTATAATCTCTATTACTTAGGAAAAATATCATAACATAATGTTACCGACTTATCTATTATAGTATAAGTTTTAAAATTTTAAATCATGTTAGTCTAAAAATTCTGTCACTGAGTTAAGGGAACGTAGAGGAAGTGCACTTTTTTTCCCTGAGAATATGATTAAATCAAGTCTTGCAAACTGGTAAATTAGCTTTCAATCGAAATAAGTAAAGTATTATTCAGATTAAGGTACACTATTTGGTAAAAGCAGATTTGTGACCATTGACTACTCTGTAATTCAGGGCACCCCACAGGGATGGCTCTGAGTGTTAGGGAAATGCTGGCTTGTGTTGGGTTTTGCTGGTAGAAGGTCTCTTAACTACAAACAGAACTGTGGTTAAGTTATTGAAACAAATATTAATGAATTTTTATATATTTTTATTTCATTATTAGGCTATCAGCTGCAAAGGTCAACACAGTATATCATACACTCTGTCAAGGAATCAGACTGTGGTGGTCGAGTACACACATGATAAAGACACGGATATGTTTCAGGTAACATTTTTCTTTTTTTTTAATGGAAACTTCAGGACATTATTCTTTCAGTTCTATATTTTAATATGTAATCAGGACTTCTAGCACATTAGCTTTTGGTATTGCCCAAGGGGAAAGAGGTGAGGATGATATAAAAATTATTTCTGTTTGGTTTTTGAAAGATTAAGAAAACTTAATTCTGAAACTGGAAAAAAATTATAAAGATTACATTCTCAGATTGCAATGCAATAAAAATAGACTTGAATAACAAGAATAAAAATTTTTATAGCCAGCTACTTTTAAAAGCCAACATGTTTAAAATACTTCCTAAATAACACTTGAGTCAAAGATGACATCAAAATACAATTATAGGCCTTTTTAAAAATAACTGGAAACATCATATAGCACAGATCATGAGATATGACAGCATACTCGAAAGAAATGTAAAAACTTAAGTACTTTTATTTGGAAGGAGAGAGAGAGAGGGAAGGAAGGAAGGAGGGAAGGAACAAAGGAGGGAAGGAATGAAGGGAGGAAGGACAGGTCAAGGAACTAAACATTTATCTCAAAAAGTTCTGTTTAAAAAATGACAGAAAGCAGAGGACAGGTTCAGGAATAGTTTTAGTGGTAAATAATAGAAAGTCCAGAAATACATCAAAAGAAAGTAGGGAGAAGGAAGTAATAAAGGAAAAATGCCGTCATTAATTTAAAAAGAGAATTACTATATCTAAGATTTGATACTTTAAAACAGCAGAAAATTAAAATTAAGGCTATTAAAATAAAAAAGCAAACACAAATTGGAAACCGTGAGGCTTTTCATTTCTGTATAGAGAGTTAAATTATTAATTAAATGATGAAATGTCAACAAGGTTTCATAGAAGCTAACATCAAAACGATATAAATAGCTCTTAAAAATAAGAAAATATGCTCAGCTTCACTTATGAAAACAGAAATGTGAATTCAAATCACACAGATAACTTTTTTTTTTTTTTACTTACCAGACAGGCAAAAATCCAAAAGGTTTTTTCCAAGATGTGGGGAGACACTCCCCTACATCCTGTAGGTTGGTAAAACCTCTATGGGGCGATGAATGGAAATACCTATGAAAAATACAGAATATACTCTTGGACTCAGCTCTTCTCCTCCTAAAACTCTTCTCTGGCTAGAGATTTATTTCAGAGATACCCCTACATACTTGCAAAATGATATTCTTACCAAGTTATTCCTTGAAACATGGTTGAATAATAAAAGTTTACAAACAACTTAAATATCCTTCAGTAGGGGGCCAGTTTTGTGAATTTGGGGACAACCATACAGTTGGGGCCTCCAAGGCTGTAAAACAATAAGAAAAAGCTCTATGTGCAGACACAGAAAGAGTTCCAAACATATTTAATGAATTAAATATTAATACTATTAAATATAGTGAGCCACTAATAGTATCATATTCAATTAAGATGAATATTGAATCCTAATGAAGTGAATAATTAATGTTATTAAATGTTAAATAATATATTAATAATTAAATATTAAATCAGTATAATTAAATGTTTGAATAATGCTTATATGCATTAAGTAAAACGTTGCCTGTGTGGGAAAGACTAGACGGGATATACAGGGAGGTATTTCATACTTTTTGATTTTTTGAACTTTGTGGATGTGTTAGCTATTTAAAAAACTAAACAATTATTTATAGATAGATAGAGACATCATCATAGTCATAGGTATAGACATAGTTATTTAAGTGCCAGTTTGAACACAAAAGTAAGATTTATCATATTTTGATAAAATATTAAGTGGTTTTACTCTTCATGCCATTTCATTTTATGATATTCCAAATGGTTTTTCTTCTCAGTCTACAGAATAAAATCTCTTCCTTGAATATATTCTTCCCTGTTGATATTTCTGTGGGACTTCATAATAATTCCTTTCTTTAATGCTTTATAAAAATTCCCTTTGTAAGATTTTTTTACTCTGTTTTACAGAGAGAAGATTCTCAGTACTAAAAAAGTGAATTAAGAAAAGCTTTAAAGTATAGTAAATGTATTTTTAATTAAAAGTGTTAAATGTGTACATACATTAAATATACAGGGGTGAGCAAAAGTAGGTTTATACTGTAATACAATAATTAATAAGTAATAACACACTTATTATTAATAAGTAATAAGAATAAACTGTTTCGTGTACTCACAACTGTAAACCTACTTTTGCCCACCACTGTATACTTGAAAATATATTTTTAAAACGGTTTACATTTGTTGGTGGTACATTTTTTGCCACTTAAAATCAATAAGTTACTGTGATAGCACATATAATTTCATTACTATTCCTTAAGTGAATGTGACATAAATTGTCTATTCTTCACTATTGTACAATCACATTCTTCTTAAATTCTTTGCTTTTTTCCTTTCTCATCTCTGCAAATACAGAAAGAATTAAAGACTTAGCAGGATTTTTTTTCAGTTTCTGTTACTTTTTTTTATTGTGGTAAGAACATTTACTGTGATGTCTAGCCTCTTGAAAAATTTTTAAGTGCACAATACAGTATTTTTAACTGTAGACATGATGTTGTTCAGGGGATCTCTGGAACTTATTTATCTTGTGTAACTGAAACTTTGTACTTGTTGAACAGGGATCAAGAGAGGAAAAAGAAAAAAGTAAAGTAAAATCTAAAGAAGAAAATAATTTATGAAAGCAATCAAAGGAAATGGTGAAATGTCTTAGAGAATCCATATAGTGTAATGCCCAGTACATTCCGATCATAAAGGTCAGGAAAGTGGCCAGGCCCCAAAGCCAGCGTGAGACGCCTTTCCTCTCTGACTTCGTAGGTTTCATAGGTTTTCTCCTGCGTGCTGCAGTGACTTACGTTTTTATTTTTTGTTTGGTTGGTTTTTGATTTAATTGGCTTATAATAGTTTTAGATGGTAACTTAGCATCTAGATGGTTGAGAAAAAGTTTAAGAATATCAACATTTCTTCAATAATAACTCTTTTTTAAGAAGGGAACTTTTTTTAAAAGATTTTATTTTATTTTTAGATAGAAAGGGAGAAAGAAAGAGGAGCGAAACATCAAGGTGTGGTTGGTTACCTCTTGCGTGCCCCCTGCTGGGGACCTGGCGCTCAACCCAGGCCTGTGCCGTGACTGGGGAATTGAACTGCCGGCCCTTTGGTTCGCAGGCCGACACTCAATCCACTGAGCTACACCAGCCAGGGCTCAGTAGTAATTTCTTAAAAATGCCTCCCCCTCTCCCCCTCTCCC